>PVKU01007231.1:0-90832 GCA_004027475.1 Anoura caudifer
GGTTTCCAGGATATAATCCTAGCAGTGGAATTGTTGGACAGTTTCTTCTTAATAAGTACAGTTAAGCGGGGAACAATTTCTTTTTTTTCTCCAATGTTTGCAGCCGCATTAAGAAAGAATTCATATTTTCCTTGCCAGTTGGGAATACCAGCTATATTGTAAGCTATTTTCTTGTGTTGTGTGTCCCTCTGTTCTTTCCCTTTGTCAGTTTTTATTCCAAGTTTTTGCTGTTGTAATTGCTATAGTTAATTGTATGCCTTACTGTTAGGAAGATTCTTTTTTGGAAAAAACAGGTTAAATTCCTTTTTTTTTTTACATTAAATTTGAGAGAGAGAGAGAGAGAGAGAGAAGGAGAGGGAGAGGGAGAGGGAGGGAGGGAGGGAGGGAGGAAGACAGAGAGAAAGAGAGAAATATCAGTTGGTTGCCTGTCAACCAGGGATTGAACCAGCATCCTAGGTACATTCTCTGACCAGAATCAAACCTGCAATATTGTGACGCACAATGGGACAAGGCTCCAACCAACTGGAGCCACACCAGCCAGGGCTTGCCTTTCTTCCTTCTCTCTCCCTTCCTTCTTCCTACTGGCCAGTTCTTTTCTTCCTCACCCTTGTTTTCTCCCTCAAGGGGAAATGTGGAGTCTTTCTGGACTGAGCACAGCACCCCACACATAACCTTCTCCAGCAAGTATCCCCAGAAGTGTCAGCTCTGCTCTGCACACTATGTCTTTCCAGGTTAGGCATTTGCCGGCTCAGCTCTGCTGCCTGCGAGGGTCTGTCTGCTGTGCTCCAGCGGAACTGCCACCTCCGGGACCTAGACCTGAGTTTCAATGACCTGGGAGACCAAGGCATGTGGCTGCTGTGTGAGGGGCTGCAACACCCCACCTGCAGACTCCAGAAACTGTGGTGAGTGTCTGAGAGTCAGGACGGTTGTTTGTCCACCCCTTTTCTTTTCTTTTAATAAAAAACTTTTTTTGCCCTGGCTGGTTTGTGCTCTGTGGATTGAGTGCCAGCTTGAGAACTACAGGGTCGCCGGTTGGATTCCCACTCAGGGCACATGCCTGGGTTGCAGGCCAAGTCCCAGGGCGGGGGGCGCGTGGTGTGCAAGAGACAACCACACATTGATGTTTCTCTCCCTCTTTTTCTCCCTCCCTTCACCTCTTTAAAAATAAAGAAATATTTTTTTAAAATAAAACTTCTGCCCTGGCTGGTATAGCTCAGTGGATTGAGCGCGGGCCTGTGAACCAAAGGATCATGGTTCAATTCCCAGTCAAGACACATGCCTGGGTTGCAGGCCAGTTCCCGGCAAGGGACGCATGAGAGGCAACCATACATTGATATTTCTCTCCCTCTCTCCCTCTCTCTCCTTCCCTTCCCCTCTAAAGATAAATAAAATGTTTTTTAAAAAAAGTTTTTTAAAAAATCTTTTTTTTTTAAAGAAAGGATTATTTTTAGTCCAGGACATCTTTTTTGAAAAAAATATTTTATTTATTTATTTTTAGAGGGAAGGGAAGGAAAGGAGAGAGAGAGAGAAACATCAATGTGTGGTTGCTTCTCACGTACCCCCCCACAGGGCACCTGTCCTCCAACCCAGGCATGTGCCCTGACTGGGAATCAAACCAGCAACCCAGCAACTGTTTGATTCATAGACCCCACTCTCAATCCAGTGAGCTACACCAGCCAGGGAAAAAATAAAACTTTTAAAAATTTTATTGATTGATTTGAGAAAGAGAGAGATCAATTTGTTGGTTCACTTATTTGTGCATTGATTGGTTGATTCTTGTATGTGCCCTGACCGGGAATCAAACCCACAATCTTGGTTTACCAGGATGATGCTCTACCCAATTGAGCTACCTGGCCAGGCAGCGTGCAGTTTTTAGGGAACTAGTTCACAAGGAAACAGAGTAGAACCAAATCAGTCCAGGTTAAAATGGTGATGGCATGCATTTAAAAGGCATTTATGCTGGGCCAGGTTGCTTACCTGGTTAGAGCATCTTCCTGATTCACCAAGGTTACAGAGTCAATCCCCGGTCAGGGCACAAACAAGAAACAACTATTGCATCAGTAAGTGGAACAACAAATCAATGTTTCTCTCCCTCTCTCTCTCAAATCAATATTTGAAAAACCAGCCCTGGCAGGTGCGGCTCAGTGAGGGCCTGTCGGTCTGCAAACCAAAGGATCAACAGTTGGATTCCTAGTCAGGGCACATGCCTGGGTTGTGGGCCAGGTCCCCAATGGGGGGGCATGCGAGAGGCAACCACACGTTGATGTTTCCTTTCTCCCTCCCTTCCCCTCTGTAAAGGGAGGGGACCTGGCCCTCGGACCTGGCCCTCCCTTTTTATTTATAAATAAATAAAATCTTAAAAAAAAGTATTAATAAGACTGAAACCTACGCCCTGGTTCTTTATGAAGACAAGAATTTCCAAAAGAAGTAGGTCTTACTGTTGCTTTAACTACTTTTTATCTTCAACAGGCTGGACAGCTGCGGCCTCACAGCCAAAGCTTGTGAGGACCTTTCTGCCACCCTGGGGGTCAACCAGACCCTCAGGGAGCTTTATCTGACCAACAACGCCCTGGGGAACACAGGCGTCAGACTGTTATGCAAGCAACTGAGTCATCCTGGCTGCAAACTCCAGGTGCTCTGGTGAGAGAAGGTCCCAGGCTCTGGAGGAGGCGTGACATGGGCCTCCTCAGAGCCAGGAGCAAAGGTCAATAATTGAATTTCTCCCCCTACGCCCCCAGTTTGGATACACACTTGGTGTGGAATACAGAGGAGGTCCTACTTTGCCCCTTGGACGATACTTTTACCCTCTCATGGCTGTGTGACCTGGGAGAATTCGCTGAGGAGCTGTTTCCTCATCTGTCAGTGAGGCCTGGTAGCTCAGTGAGAATCTGGAATGATTGTGCCTGCCCTCAAATTCCATCACTTTCCAATTTCGTGGATATTTTTGCAAATGATTCAACCTATTAGCACTTCCATACCCTTGACTATAAAAATAAGGAGAATAATTGGTTACAAATTAAATGAGTGAACACTGGTGAAGGGACTTAAAATGGTGTGTAGCTTAGAGTAATCGGTTTCCCATGAGGATTCATTTGGTTTGAAATGAAGGCCTAGAAAATTATGTGATTCCAACAGGGCAAGACTCACGGTAGATGTGATATATCATTTGAATGTTGAGGCAGTGGCCTGGGATTACATTCCCCCCTTTGCACCCTCAGGTTATTTGGAATGGACCTGAATAAAATGACTCACAGACAATTGGCAGTGCTCCGTGGAACGAAGCCTTACCTGGACATCGGCTGCTGACCGTTTCTGCCTGCTGGTGCTGCCCTTGAAGACTGGACAGAGGAAAGTCATCTCAGGACCTGCTCACCAACGAAATGATCAGGCTCCACATTTCCTTAATAAGTCTCTTCCACTTGGGGTCCATCATCAATGTGCGATGGAGCTGAGAGCTCTAGTTTTGAGAATGTTGGTGCCGGGAGAACTGAGGGCTGGGCCCCAGATTCTGGAGCAGAGCCTCCCAATCAAGGGTGAATTTGCCCCACCCTCCACCCCAGGGGACCCTTGGAAATGTCAGGAGACCATTGGGGTGTTGGGGAGCTACTAATGGCCTCTAGTGAGAGAAGCCAGGGATCCTGATACACAAGACAGCCTCCCAAAGTATTTAACTGAAAATTGTGACAAAGTTGAGAAACTGTTCTCATCTCAAAGATTAATGGTGCAAGAGACACTAGATGCCTTGGAGGGCTGCTGCACCTTGGAATGCTTGCAATACCAAGAGCTCCGCCAGTGTCCCTTGCAATCTGGTTTTCCACCATGATTCTGTCCCCTGTTGGCCAATGGACCACAGCTGGACAGACACCTGCCAGTGAGACAGCTGCAGGCTGGCCAGTAATGTACACTAGGCTTTGGGTGAAAACATGACATCAACACAAAGTTCACTCTTGGGGGATTCAACTTGGGAACTTCAGACTTAGGAATTGTTGGAACACATCACAAGGATGCCGTGAGCAGATCATGCTTCAGTCCTAACTGAAAAGACCAGAGTTTCCTAAGGAGCAGGAAGAGTGTAGAGATGAAAGATTTAGTGACCTTGGAAACTATGAACAATTGGGAAAGGAAAGAAATTCTGATCACCCCTGTGGACATCAATAAAAATTATTTCCAAAACTCCTCCCTGGCTGGTGAGGCTCAGTGGATTGAGCGAGTGCCGGCCTGTAAACCAAAAGGTCACCGGCTGATTCTCAGTCATGGAACATACCTGGGTTGCGGGCCAGGTCCCCAGTGGGGATGCGCAAGAGAACCACACACTGACGTTTCTCTCCCCCCCTCCCTCCCTAAAAATACAATCTTTAAAAAAAAATTTCCAAAGCTTTGCGTTGAAATTGAGTCCGTGACTCTTAGTGTTACCAGGCCTCCAAGGCCACTTTAACTGCTGCTTCTAAAACTTAGTGGGGGTCTTAAAATCAAAAGCTGGGAAACCTGATCCACTTACCTAATCCCTACGCTACCAACAAAACCTGTGGGCAACATTTTTTTGGGTGTTAATGTCAGGAAGGAGCTAGCTCCTTTCAGGTGTACACATCTTTTCTAGCTTGCTAATTGCAGAACTAGCAAGGGGAACTCCCTGAAACTCGAGTTCACTTGGATTCCTGATTAAAGGTCCTGTAGCTTCCATGACACATCCTCAGGAGGGATGTTTAATTATCCAACTTCCTAAGCTGGGTATAATTTAGGAACCGAGTTTTAGTGGTATCCACTTATTAGCCACAACTTATAGCTCTGAATTTACTGCTTAAGGGTTACTTGTTTCACCTGTGCAGTTATTGCCTGCACATTAACTACTCTTTCATCAAATGGAGTTCTGAATATGCCTGCTGGTAGATGGAGATGGGATTTTGCAGGGGTGCCTGCCTGTTCCTTGTCAGTGTTTTTTAAGAGCTTGTATTTTAAATATAAACCCTTCAGAATCCCCTATATACCCTTCCCAATGTAAGTTTTTCAGCCTTTAGAAGATGCTGAACAGGCGTTTTAAGTGATGGTGGCCAAACATACCAGGCAAGGGGCATGCTAGTGATGGGACCCCACATCCCATAAAACCTCCCTGCAACCAACTTCACTGACCACCCTTCCCCGCAGAAATGCCTTGTGACTTTAATAACCCAGGTGAATTAAGGCGCCTACGGAGTCCTAACAATTACGCAAATGATGGCATAGTTACAAAACTTTATTGCACTTCAAATCCCCCATTAATTTGCACTCGGGCCCTCAGGGTCCTATTTTGGAACGAGGAGCTGCGAACAATTAGGGTTTGCCCACATTTAGGGAAAGGAGTCCACAACTAGGGACTCAGGTGCAATCCCGCCTTTAGAGAAATGTTGCAGAACCGAGGTTGTTTCTCAGCAATCGATCTTTTTAATCAGGAGAAATGCCAGCAACAGGATCCGAATGGAGCGGATTGCCGGCCTCAAGGATGCGGTGGCTGGAAACGTGGTGGCGGCTCAGCCTACTAGGAGGATCTAGGGAAGAGCGGGCTGGGGGAGTCCAGTAAGCAAAACGCGGATGTCATTCCCGAAGTCCCCTTCCACGAAAGGCCTCTTGGATGCGCTCCTCAAACCGGGACACACAAAAAGGGAGCACTTTCCAGTCTGAAACACGGCAAGTGCCCCCGTTTTGAGTACCACGGTCTGAGTCCTGGAAGGGGCCCCCGTGGTGCAGGGTAGCGTCGAGAAAGCGGTAGAAAACGTTCGCGATCGACTCACAGGCAGGACAAGCTCAAGTAAATACCGAACTTTAACCTTAATGGGAGTTGTTAGATCAGTAAGGGATCTCATTTCCTGCACACATCTCTCCGTGAGGCAACCCTTAGGCTCACCAGAGGGAGCCGGACAGACTGAGAAGGCTGGACGCGCGCCCCCTGGAGGTCTCACGTGACACTGGTAGAGTCGCTGCACCCCCCACTGGGACCCCGAAGAGGCCGTTTCTTTTCGTCAGAGGCACGGTCTCAATCGGTAGAACTCAAAAAATGGCGGCACTTTCTCATCAGAACCGAAAGTGCCCCCACAGTTTGAGTCCCACAGGTTGAGGGGTTCCAGGGCGCCCGCCGTCACGTCGTGGCCTTAAACTCACTGGGGAGTTAACTGCCGAGGCCTGAAGTTAACATTCCCCAAACCCTGGAAAGTGGAATGAATACGGGATGCAAAAAAAAAAATTAGAAGGGACACAGCCATGGAGATTTTTACTTACCAACACACGATCGAGGTCGATTTTAGTAATTTCAGTTAACGGCAAGTTTAAGTCCATATGCAACCTAGTCACCGAACCAAAGAAGTGACCAAAAAAGTGAATATTTTAGAAAAAAAAATTCAGTTTCGGCTTGGCGGCCCAGGTTTAGCCCAAGTGGGTCCCCTCTTCTCCGCAGTAAGACTTGAGAGATTTAGCAGTAAATGCCTTACTGGTGTAACTTAATGGAAGGCGCGTAAAAGTTGCCAGTTCAAAACCTTCAAGGAATAGACTAAACCAACCTCCGGCCACATACCTTCAGGATCCAAGAGGCCAGCCAGGTAGGCAGGAAAGCAGAGACACGTGGCTGATGGGTCAGTTTACCAGTGTGAGGAAGGCAGGATAAGGTGAGTGCTGCAACCCTACAAGGAAACCTAAAAAACCTAGGAGGACAAGGTTAGGTAAGCGAAATAAATAGGAGTCTTGCAAAAGGGAGGAAAAAAAAAGGTGCAGGTGATACTTCCTGAACTCCTGGTTGCAGCCACAGGTCTTCCAGTCCAAGGGACTGGCAGGTGAGAGCTGCTGGGCTCTTAAATAAGCACCAGACCCATTCAGTGCCCCCACCCCCACCCCCACCCCCACCCCCACCTGGGGCAAGAACCCTCCCCTCCCCAGTCCCCGCCCAGACCCACCCTACCCCCTTTGATTGGAACTCCTCCGGATCAGATACAGCCTTACGTGATCTTTAAACCTTAGGAAGTTGGGACATTTTAAAGATTGTGAACAATTGGAAAATACAGAGAATTGCCCACAAGAAAGGAACAAGTTGTGCGTCGAACAAATATTTGAATATAATATGCCTTATATTATTTGTTGACCACCAGGTGTTTCCTTGCTCCTTTGATGAAAGGGGTGAGTGAGGAAGGCCATTGGTTTTAGAGTCTAAAGCAGTGGTTTTCCATTGGGAGCGATTTTTCTCCCCAGGGGATATTTGGCAATATTGGGGGACATTTTTTGTTGTCATAACTGGTAGGGCAATAGGGGGAAACCTGTATTCAGTAGCCAGGGACCAAGGCTACTGGTAAATGTCCTATAATGTGGGACAGTCCCTTAGGTAAAGTATTCTCCCCAGCCTAAAATGTGGGTAGGGCCAGAGCTGGCCATCCCTGCAATAGGGTCATAAGCAGAAGAAAAAAAAAATCCGTACAGCAAAGCAAATCGTCAATAATATTGTGATAACTAAGTATGGTGCCAGTTGGGTACTAGAAATACAAGGGAGATCACTTTATAAAGTATATGATTGTCTAAGCCAGGGGTGTCAAACTCATTTTCACCGGGGGCCTCATCAGCCTCACAGTTGCCTTCAAAGGGCTGAATGTAATTTCACCTCCTTAGTATTTACTGAGTAGTTACATTTATATAGTCCTAAAATTATTTTGGCCCTTTGAAGGCCACCACGAGGCTGATGTGGCCCTTGGTGACAATGAGTTTGACATCGCTGGTCTCAGCACTGCGCTGTCCGTACACCTGAAACTAATGCAAAGTAATGCTCTATGTCAGTTGTACCTGAAAAAATTTAAAAAATTAAAAAAAAAAATCCCCAAGTCCGAAAAAACACACATACATAGTGATTTTTCATATTTATTATATCTGTCTCTGTATATTCACATAAACATTTACACAGAGAACAAACTTCTGTGCTTCAAATTCAATAGTCTGTTACAAAAGTATCTAAATTGTGTTTTGATGACCATAACTGTTAAAACTCAATTTCTCAATATGTTTTCGGTATCTTTTTAAAATGTGCATAGTTCAACTTAGTGATGTGTATTTCTGAGATCTGAGGCCTTATTATGTTGACTCAAGCTCATGGCAGTTTGCAGAAGATGGTTGGATGAATTTCAAAAAATATATAAACAGAGTAATAGGGGAAAAATGGTTGCACAGCAATACCGACTATGCTTTTGCCATCACTTCATTAACCTCCCGTTAGACACTTTCTATTTTTATATATTTGGGGTTATGTGTTGGTAATGCTCCAAGCAGCATTTTGGAGAGCAACTTGGATACAAGGGAAGGCCCCCCCAGATTAGTGTGTTCCCTCTAACATCCTGTACCCCTTTGCATTGCAAACATCCTGTGCTTGGCATTGCTTGTGTAGTATCTTGGTCAGTGGTTGATGCTCAATTATTGGCCAGTTTTTTATTTGTCTCACATGCTTAGCTTGGGGCACAGGGTGGGTAGCAATGGCTTGTCTTTCTCCTTCCCCTGCGTACCCTACTTCCCAAAGCCAGTCCAGGGCCTGGCAAGAAGCAAAAAGCATCTTTTTTTTTTAAGGAGGATGTACTTTATGAATGCAAGTGAATGGAAGGGACATGGAGCAAAGGCAATATTCAAGGATGATTTTAAGTGAACTTAAAGCAAAAGACCCAATTTAATATTTATTTCTTCCCTGATTCACAACATTGTAAAATGATGTGTTCCTCACACTTTCACTTGGTCTATAGTTTGCTCTTTTGGTCATTTAATATGTATACCTAAGTCACAAGTTAACAGCTTTCTTAGAGGTATGTTCCAACATTTTTTGTTTTTGTTCCCAGTATCACTTATGTATAATTAATTTATTAAGTATTGGCTAACATGAAGTCTCAAGTTAAAGTCTTTACACCTCAATGAGCAACTTTAAATTTTATCTTATTTAATGTTTTGAGAAGCACTGTTTGAATTGTATTTTATTTTTTGACTCAGGATAGCAGGAATCAAATCCCATAAACCCAGGACCGGAGATTTGCTGGCCTGAGGTGGTTGGGAGAAGCCAAAGATAGTCACCAAGAACTTAGTCTCCATAAGGATCTTCCCTGAGGAACTGAAAGGTCTTCATTTGCAAATCACTAGATCTTGTCTCCAGACAATCCCTCGGGACTCTCCACCCTCCCCACCCAGGTCTTAGCATTATCTAACTGGTCTGCATACCAATAAGAACAGTTTACTTGGTAAAAATCCCCCCAACCCAGTTTTGAAATCCTTTTATGCATGGCATTCATGCCTCTGACGCCTTCGGGTCAGCAGAGCACTCACCTACACCCTGGGGGCCACGGGTGGTAATCTTATTTCAGAGGTAGAGGAATTCAACCATTTTATCTACATTTACTGCCTTTAAGTGAGGTTAAGGGGGGAAAAAGTGGGGGAAGGGTCCTTTCCAGACTAGATTAGGTGCTCCTCCAGGGAACCTAGGGGTCTCGGGTACCTCCTTTTGCTTACTGATGTCTGCCACCTCCTAATGCAATCCACATCAATTACTAGGTCCCGATCCCTGAATGTGCTGTGTGCTGTTTGAAATCTTCAGTCTAAAATGCTGGGAACGAGATGATAAATAAAAAAGACAAAAAAGAAAACCTTCACCCAGGTGGCATTTATGTGAGGAACAAGGCCGAGTTATAATGTTGAAGCACAAAGGTAGAGTGAGTTCTGTGGTGTCCACCAACAGGCCACCTTAGAATTGCTCCTGCTTTGTGGGGGAATCCAGTCTAGGGCACCCCCAACTTGTTCAGACCGCCTGCCGCGCCCCTCCCTACAGAACCCAAGCGAAGCTTGAATTCAAATCCCTTGAGGTGGGCCCCCGGGGTCCCCAGGTTGTGTCTCCCTTGCTTCCAGGAGTAATAAACCTAAATTGTTCTAAGTCTGGGGCACTGGAACCGCTGCAATACTGTGGCCCGTGAGCCTGATGGTCTGTCCTCATACAGCTGAGAGTTTTGCCTTTTGAAGGGATTGGGGCAGGGTGGAAACGCCCAAAAGAAGAACGAACATTTCCTGACGCCTGAACGTTACATGAAATCCAAATTTCAGTGTTCATAAATAACGTTTTATTGGAGCACCGGCATGTGGATTCATTTATGTGTCATCTGGCAGCCCCCTTGCGAGAAATGCAGAGCTGGCTAATTGTGACAGACACTCTTGTGGCCCCCAAACCTGGACTATTCCTTCTGCGGCCCCCTTGACAGAAAGTGTTCGCTGGCCTCTGTATTAGAGTGACCGTCATTGGACTAAAGTTGACACAGCCGTCTTTCTCAAAAGCTCATGTTTTTAACCACTAGGCTCAATATAACTTACAAATTTATATTAGGACCATGTGGCTTGTGGAAGAGAAAGTACTCTGACTTATCCTGATGGCTTTCCTATCGTCCCCCCTACCCCCAACCACTGCCTCTTCTCCCCCAGGTGAGTTACCTTTACCTGTTTCCTAAGTTGCAAGGGCCCCCTTTGCCTCCGTAAGTCATTTCCTGAGCCTGTGTCTTCTACTGCTCACCTCTACCTCTGTGCCTTTCTGCATAAACTTTCTCTTATAGTTTGAAAAACAGAAAGAAAAAAGACTTTATTCAAGTCTTGCATGGGAGGTGGTGTACTTAGGTCTTGGGGTTTTTTTGTTTTGTTTTGATTTTCTTTTTTTTGTCTGGGTCTGAAAATTAAATTCTTGTAAGACAGATCAACAGGATGAAAGCATACCACTTTTTTCTTCATCTTAGCTTCTAGTCCTTGATAAGAATGTGGTTTTCCTCCTGAGGAAGGATATCATTTTAAAAACATTTAAAAAATTGATTTTAGAGAGGGAGGGGGAGAGAAATGGAGAGAAGCATCAACTTCTTGTTCCATGTATTCCTACATTCATTGGTTGATTCTTGTATGTGCCCCGACCAGGCATGGAACCCACCACTGGTTGGAGCATGTAGGGGGACCACACTCCAATCAACTGAGCAATCCAGGCAGGTCGGAAGGATATCTTTCATAGGGGAATTAAATCCCCTGGTTTTTAAGAAAAAGAAAGTCAGTATTTTTCTTGTGTTTGCTGTGTTTCAGGTGCTGCTTACTCAAAATAGTCAATATTCCAGAGTGGCAGTTTGGGGTGGCATGTTCCTAATTGCTTAGGGGCAAGATTGACTTTGTGGAGAAGGCCAATGAAGCTGAACTGTTGAATATAATGAGGAGAAATGCGGGGCGGGGGTGTCAGTGGACAGAGAATTACTAAGAGATAGCTTGGGTAGAGCTTCCTTACTAAACTGGCCTTACAGGATTCTTGCTGAAGGCAGGTCATGGACTTAGTAAAAGGTGGAGGGTGAGGAATTTGATTAGATATCTGGGTGGACCAGATATTAAGGGTGGAGGGAATAATTTAGGTAAGACTGGGCTCCGCAGGCCAGAGGCAAGTCAGGGGCGGAGGTTTCTTCATTCAAGAAGAATTTCTTCAATCACGAATTTGAACTGTGGGCCTGGGGACCTCGGAAACAGCTGCTGGGAGGGTGGGGGTGGGGGTGCTCTGAACGGGAAATGGGGATTTTGCGGCCAGCATACCTCCCTCCCCAGGATTCAGGAAAGACATTTAGACCCTCATTCAGGGCAAAGAATGAGGCTTGATGAGCTGTTTAGAGAATATGGAGACTCTTAGGGAACACAAAGAGAAGGCCTACACCTGCTAATAATGGCAAATTCAACTTGTATTGACTATGGAAGCCTAGGTTTGGGGGTGGGGAAATGGGACATTCTCCCCTTGGCAAATTTCTTAGAATTTTCCAAGGCATAAGCGTTTAGAAAAAAAGAGAGAGAGAGAGAGAAATACACTTAATTTTTTAATAAGTTTAGATTTACAGAAAAACGAGATAGTACAGAGTTCCCATTATACTTGTCCCCAGATTCCCCTAAAATTTCTTACATTAGTATGGTATATTTGTTACAATTAACGAACCAATGTGATTATTATTAAAGTCCATTCTTTATAGTTCCTTGTTTTGTTTTTTGTTGTTTGTTTGTTTGTGTTTTTTTTTTTTTAATAGAACATCATTTAGCAAGGTTGCCTCTCAGAGGCCCCCAACTCAGGCATGCGCCCCAGCTGGGAATCCAACTGGCAACACCTCGGTTTGCAGACCACTGCGCAATCCACTGAGCCACAGGAGTGAGGGCCAGGGTGTTTTTTGTTTGTTTGTTTTTTAACCTAACATCCTTTTTCTGTCCATCCGGGAGAGCACATTCCATTGTCATTCTCCTTAGGCTTCCCTCGGTGAGGGTTTCTCAGATTTTCCTTCTTTGTAATGATCTTTTCAGTATGGGGACATTCTCCTCAGGTATTTTGTAGAATGTGCTTCCCCTGGGATTTTCTTTTTTATACATATTGATTTTAGAGGGAGAGGGAAGGAGAAAGAGAGAAACATTGATTTGTTGATCCACTTACTGATGCATTCATCGATTGATTCTTGTACGAGCCCTGACCAGGGATGGAACAAATGAATGACCTTGGCATATCGGGTCAGTGGTCTAACCAACTGAGCTACCCGGCCAGGACTCCACTGGGATTTGTCTGATGTTTTTTGTCCTGATTCATCCGGGGTCACTGATTTTGGGGGAAAACACCATATACATAAATGCCATTTTGTCCACACTTCAAGGATACCTACCGACCAAGACCTTCTTCTTGACCTAAATTGAGCCAGGCTTCCCTGAGCCTGTTAAGGAGGCCGAGACCTTGGCCCTTGACCTACCTCTGGCCTGCCTAGCCCAGTTTTACCAAGAATCTTCTTAATATCTGATTAAGTTCCTCATTCTACACTTAGTGTCCAAATCCTCAACTTGACTTCAGCAAGAATCCTGTTGGGAGGAGACAGGGGTGTTATTGGAAGAGGATATAAGGACAGAAATGGTAACAGGAAAAAATATTATCAACTATTTTTTTTTTAAATCCTGTTAGGTACCTTTTTAAAAAAAAAATTATTTTATCATTGTTCAATTACAGTTGTCTGCATTTACCCCCCCACCATACCCCCCCTACCCCAGCCAAACCCACCTCCCAGGTTTCTTTTCTAAGAATCCCCTTATTTGTGGGGTCTCTTGTAAGAAATTATCTGTTGAGGATTTATAGGCAAAAAGCATTGTTTTTGTGTTTCCAGACTCCACTTCTACTGGATAGTCCTAAAGAGTCTTCTGATGCATTTCCTGGTTCAACAAGTATTCGTTGAAACCCACTCTTTTGCAAGTCCTAATTCAGCAGGAAGAAATGGAGCTACAGCTCCTTACACGTGGGGCTGGTCGTCAAGAGCTCTGACTTTGAAATGACGAAAACCTGTGGCCCTTGTTGGTCGGGGGAGCCAGTTCAGGGGTAACTCCCCACCGTTTGGTAAGTTTTATGAAAGGAATTCTAAAACGAAGCTTTGGGAGAAAAAATTTTCTCCTCTTCCATCTTGGGTCTGGTGCTCAAAATTAACTGACAATACACAGATTAACAGGAGGGAAGCTGAGGTTTATTTACACTTCCCTGAGGAACGTCCCAGAAAACGGGAACCTGGAGGAACAGCCCGAAGAAAGATTTAGATCAATATACGTAACAAAGGGAGGGGTATTAGGGCTTCCCTGGGGGCAGACAGGAGGTTTCCTCGAGCTTTCTGATGCTAAAGACAATGGGCAATCCTCGTGGGCAGCTGACTTCCCAGGAAACTAGCTCAGTGGGGGGTTGAGAGCCTCTGTTAAGGGTTTGAACATGAGGCAAGTTCATCTAAGATTTTTTCTTCTTTCCAAATTATAAGAGAAAGTTTATTTAGAAAGATACAGAGGTAGTAAAAGTGAGCCGTAGAAGAAATGGGCTCAGGAAACAAGTTATAGATACAAAAGAAGGGCCCTTGGAGTTCAGAAGGAAAGGCAGAAAAATTTAAGCAGGTTCTGCTGCGGGGAGGGAGAGAGCACTAAGATTTCTTTCTGCATCTTCTGCAGTCCAAATGTTTTCGGGATAGGGACAACAAAATACTCTCTTTTTAAAACAGTTATCTCATACATATTCGGAAATCATAAACCGTTGGACTGTGTAGAAGAAGAAAAATGAAGAAAGAATGTACCTCCTATTATGACTAATATCACTAGTAGACAAGGCTCAACTCTTGTCTTGACCCCAACTCTGAGGTCCTCATGGGTCCCCACGTGAAGAGTGGTAAGACAGACAGGCCTCATAGGTGTTGGGGGTGTGTTGGAAGGTGCTGGGAGAGCTGGAATTAGCAGGATAAAGGACTTGACCCAAAAGACCCTTGAATGTTTTTGCAATAAGACCTTCATGGAGCTGGAAACTGGAATCCGGTGGTCTGTGAGGAGGGTTGAAACTTCCCCAGAGTCAGGAGTCTGATCTCTCAGCTCTGAGTTCCTTGAGAGGACAGAAGAGGTCAAAATTACTGGCGTCTTTCCAGGGAGGTTGCTTCTGTGCTCAGTAGTTGATGAGTCAGTTATGAAAGTTGTCCAGTTTGATTTTTTTACCGTGAGTGATGGGGAGTCAATAAAACGTCGTATTTAGACTGCCACCATCCCTGTTTCACAGGTGGGCACCCTGAGCTCTGGGAAGAGTCTGACATCCCAGCTGTCACCACCCCTAAATAGGGAAACATTTTGGGTGAATGTGGAGAAGAGAGAAAGAAGGGCTGAGTAGACGAGACATAAACATTGAGCAAGAGGTACAAATCCCTAGGAAGACAAACGTCTGCAGGCACCCAGATGTGAATCACATGTTTAGACAGAAGCCTTGATTTAGCGGTGAGATTGGCGACTCATCACGTAAACTCTGGTGCTTGGGCAACCCCGGGCAGTGGCCACCTTCCGTCATACTGGGAGTATCTCAAGGGCAAAGTATGAATCAGACACATCTCTGGGATCTTTTAGCTTAGGTGGTGACCTTCAGAAAGCTGGCTGGCTGGCTGGCTGGCTGGCTGGCTGATTGGATGGATGAATGACCAGATGAATAGATGGATGAATGGATGACTGGATACATGGATAGATGAAGGATTGGATGGATGGATGGATGAGCCCCGTAGGCAGACTTGGGGGAGGAACCTTGAGCCCTAGGTTCTAAATCCTAGTCCATTTACTGAGCATGAGCACCGATTGTTTGCTCAGCGGCACTCCATGGTGCTGTGCTGAATAGCATTCTTTCCTGGATTTATCCTGGGAAAGAGGAAGTGCAATGGCTCTTTCCCTGTTTGAGAACCCAGAGACCTAAGCCCTTTGCTCAAGGTCACAGAGCTAGGACAAACCAGGGTCCTTCCTCAGGCAGTCTGAGTCAGTGTTATTTAGCCCAGGGCTATGGCCTGTCTGCCGGAAGGTCTCCTTCAGTGGGAGAAGGGAGTAAGAGCAGAGGCCGCAAAGGCAAATAATAGTAACATTTATTATTCTAATTAATGATAGTGATGATAGTAATACTTATTGCTAGAAAAATAGCAGTTACAGGTAACAATATTAGTCATCCTTATTTTAAGTACTAATAGTGATACTTACAGTTACTGTGGAAGAAAAAAGGGGCCACATACTAAACCTGACAATCTCAGGGGAAGGGACCTGCATGGCAGACCCTACAAATTCGCAGAACGAAAGTAACCATGAAAATTTCTAACTCAAATAGAATCCTGGCATGCTCATGGTCTAGGCCTGTAGCTTCCTTGACAAAGGTCAGTCTTGACCTTAACTGAGCCAGTCCATTGTCTTTGTGCATCTGAGATAACCTGCCTCTGAAACCATTTTGTAGTTAGTTTGTAAATGGATGATTGGGTGTTTACCGTCAAACCTTGGGATGACACCTGGCACAAAACCCATCTGACCTTAAAAGAAAAAAAGATAACATACCTTTGAAAGGTCAGAGTAATCTCCTTTTCAGAGCCCTTAGGGCACAGTCTCCCACCAGAGCACAGGCCCCTCATTGTTATCTTGGTCCTCCATACCAGGTGCTGTGAGTGTCCATAGTTAACTATTCTGTACCTGCTAATGTAAGAGGTTTGTGTCTCTTTGTTTTTCCTGTTATCCAATCTCAGAGAGTTCCCTGCTTTGCTTTTTTCTACCTTCCTAATCTGTCACCAGTGGATTTCAAGTAATCCCCTTACACTCTGTCCTATACTTTGATTCCTTTAAAGAAGAAAAAAAGATTTTATTTATTTATTTAGAGAGAGGGGAAGGGAGGGAGAAAGAGAGGGAGAGATACAATATGTAAGAGATACACAGATTAATTGCTTCCCACATCCCCCAAATTCTGGCCTGGCCAGCAACCCAGGTGTGTGCCCTGACTGGGAACTGAACCGGCGACCCTCTGCTTTGCGGGATGACACCCAACCGAGCCACATCAGTCAGGGCTCAATCACTTTCAGTAGGTGATATTTCCCCTAGGCCCAGCTTCATTCCGTTCATCTCTTATATGGAGATACTCACAAATCCTGATTCCATGGTGTCACAGTGAGGTGAATTAGAGTAACCTAGGATCCAGATCTCTCCAATCTGTGTGCTGTGAACATGGGTAATGGGGGTACACCCCAACACGAATGGTTGAGTATCTTTGCAAACCTGTATCCCCAAGTGGGTGAAGAACATGAACAACTCATTCCAAGGTAAGCGCACTCTGTTGGAAACCCAGCGGAGAAACACTGCTGCTCAGATATTGAGGCTGTAGCACAAAAGGATGAGACCCTCCAGTGGCCATTTGGCAATCCAAGTTACAAAAGCATTTGCCCTTTTACCATTTCTTGTTAATTCTACCACAGAGGTAATTGCACGTGTACTGAATTCAACAAGTTCAAGGCTATTAATTGTAGCATCCTGTATAGCCACAAACTACTGGAAACCATCCATCAATAAGGGACTAAACAATCGTGACCCACAGGCACACGATGGAATGGTATGCAGCTATGTGAGCAAGCTTTCACTTATTTGGAAAAAACTCCAGGATACACTATTGATTGAAAAAGGGCCCTGGCTGGTGTAGCTCAGTGAGCGCGGGCCTGCGAACCAAAGGATCGTGGTTCGGTTCCCAGTCAGGGCACATGCCTGGGTTGCAGGCCAGTTCCCAGCAGGGGACCCATGAGAGGCAACCACACATTGATATTTCTCTCCCTCTCTCCTTCCCTTCCCCTCTAAAGATAAATAAATAAAATAAAAAAAAAGAAAAGAAAAAGAAAAGGCGCTTGGGGCGGTGAATATACAATACAACATACAGAGGGTGTATTATAGAACTGGACCCCTAAAATCGATATAATTTTATTAACCAATGTCACCCCAATACATTAAATTGAAAAGAAAAGGAGAAATGGTGCAGGAGAATGCATATAGTAGGAGAGAAAATTATTTCTTTATTACTATTTTTTTATTTTGAGAGTACACTAAGTTTATTAAAGCTGGAGTCAGTGAAACAAGGAAGGGCCTAAGACAGGAGAAGCTGCTGGAGAGAGACTGGGTGGGGCTGCTTTGGCTCAGAAATATTACGGGAAAGAAGTGAGCTGAGGTGGGGCTTCTGTCAGCTCACTGGAGGGTCTGAGAAGGGGGGGTCTTGAGGACAGGATCAGGGGGTTAGCCTGGGACAGGGCTGCAGCTGCCCACTGCTCCTCTGAGCTCCCTTGGCTGCATGCCTCATGGGTGGGGACGCTTCTAGTTTAGGAGATGCACCCTTGTGGGGAAAAAGGAAAGGGAAGGGAAAGGCACCAGCGTGCTCCTGGGAGGGGAGCACCTGTTCTTTTTTTATTTTTAAATTGTACTTGACATGCAAGGTTATTTTATTAGTGTCAGGTGTACAGCATAGAGATTAGGCAATTATGTAACTTAAGTAATTCCCTCTAATAAGTCTAGTACCCACCTCACCCCATCCATAGTTATTACAATATTATTGACTATATTCCCTGTGCTATACTTTACATCCCTGTGACTGTTTTTTATAACTGCCAATTTGTACTTTAATCCCTTCACTTTTCTCATCCAGTCCCCCAACCTCCCAAGAGAGACACTAATTTTAAAAAATCCAAGTGATGGCTTGTGTCTCTCTCCACACTATGCCCCTCTCCTTTCTCGGAAGGTGAATAAAAACTTTATTCTCCACGCTTTCTCTCTGTGAGTTCTTTCACAGCATGTGTCACCAACCACCCTAACATTTTGGTGGCCCATATGGGGACATTTTCTCTTTCTCCGTCTCCTCAGGCCTCCTAAGACTTTCAACCAGGGGAGCAGTGGGAGGCTGGCCCTAAGCTAACCTCTAACCCCGTCTCTGTGAGGTTTGGAGAGAGGATCTTAATCCTTCTCTGTCTCTCTGGACTCTGCAGACAGCCTCCTCCTCACCCACCTTCTCGGCCAGCAATCGATATGAGGAAACTTGTTTTCTACAACAATTTGACTGGAAAATTACTGGAAAGCAAGAATACAACTAACCACTCCCTGCAGCCACAGGCGGAAGATAGCATTGGAACAAACCACAGCCTCACATTACAATGCCTCTCAGCCCGGGGCCACACAGCAGCAACCCCCTCCCACCCATTTTTAATTTCATTGTAATCCACTAAAAACTCCAAGTCCCCATCCCTCAGTGCTGGTGTATTTCTCCACACCCTGCCCCTCTCCTTTCCTGGAGTGTGAATAAAAACTTTACTCTCTTAAAAAAATAAAATCAAGTAATACAGGAAAGACACTAATTGTGGTAACCACAGGGCCTTCATGTTCATGAATGGTGAGCAGACAGTACTGGGTGTGGGGACTGAGAGCTGTCAATTTTTATCTTAAAAACTTTATTTTATTTTAAAAGATTTTATTTATCTAGAGAGAAGGGAAGGGAGGGAGAGAGGGAGAGAAACACCAATGTGGCTGTGTGGATGTATGAGAGATACATCAGTGGGTTCCTCTTGCATGCCCCCAGCTGGGGACCTGGCTGGCAAACCAGGCATGTGCCCTGACTGGGAATCAAACCTGTGACCTCTGGGTTCACAGGCCAGCATTCAATCCACTGAGCCAGGGTTAAAACCTCATTTTAAAGGCCCTAGCTGGGTAGCAGTTGGTTAGAACATCGTCCAATATGCCAAGGTTGTGGATTCTGTACCCTGTCAGGGCATATACAAGAAACAACCAATGAGCCCTGGCTGGCATGGCTCAGTGGGTTGAGCACCGGCCTGCAAACCAAAGGGTCGCAGGTTCGATTCCCCGTCAGGGCACATGCCTGGGTTGTGGGCCAGGTACCCAGCAGCGGGTGGTGAGAGGCAACCATACATTGATGTTTCTCTCCCTCTTTCTCCTTCCCTTCTCCTCTCTCTAAAAAATAAGTAAGTAAAATCTTAAAAAGACAAAACAGTGAGTGCATCAATAAGTGGAACAACATACGTCCTCCTTGAAAATTCTCCTTGCAGCATCTTACTGTCTCGCATTGTCCGAGAAGCAGGAAGAAGTCAAACCTGTATAACTTCATTCTCCACATTCTTTTTAGAAATACTTTGGTTTTTGTCTTCCTTTCAGTTTTTCTGGCTATTCCACATCTTACAACTGTCAGTCTGGGGAGAGAGGTTTTGGAAAAGCAGTTAGCATGGATCATTTGATCACCTAGGGGCAAGGACAATGGCATTTTAATAACAAAGCACTCATATTCACTGAAAACTTAACCACGGTTTGATTTGGCTCATTTTATTTTATGTCTTAAAAGATTTTACTTATTTACCTTTTAGAGAGAGGGAAAAGGAAGGGAGAAAGAGAAATATCCATGTGGGGAAAAACGTCCATCCATCTCCTGTCGCATGCCCACCAACTGGGGACTTGGTCCACAACCCAGGCATGTGTCCTGCCCGGAAATTGAACCAGTGACCTTTCAGTTTGCAGGCCAGCACTCAATCCACTGAGCCACACCAGCCAGGTGACTTGGCTCATTTTTTAAAAGGACAAGATGAAGTATGGAAGATTATTAAAGGAATCCCGTCACTGGCCAAGTGGTGACGTCAGGTTTTGAAACCAGTCCCCTGGTACTAAAAGCGTTCTCTGCCAGCAGACACAGCCTCCTCACTTCCCGTTGCTTCATCTTTCTCCAGAAATGGAAACACATGCCGGGACAGCTTTTCAGCTGTGCCTGAGATGGCCTCGCTTGGAGCTCCCCCTCGTGGCCTATGTGGAAAAGCTCATCTCTGGTTAATGCCATTTTTGTATTTGTGAAATCATTTTGGTTTGAGGTCAAATTTGGTTTACTGATCTATTGATACAGCCATAAAATTTTTTATACGCACTCTCACTACCAGTAGACCACTCCATCTCTCCTACCATCTCAATCTGTTGGAAGACACGGTCCGTGAGACTGCACCTCCCAAAATATTCACCTTGCAAACACTTCCCTGCACCCACTGCCCACCCCCCAGCTATGACGTCTCACTTCGGTGAAAAATCCTACGTGCAGGCCCTCCATTCACTCGAGCCGTCCTGGAATATTTTCTGGAGCTAGACCAGAGTGTTCTTTTCAAAATGCAGCAAGTAATTATCCTGACATAAATCCAACAAAAAAAATACCTTAATCATCCCCAGTGTCTTTGATTTTTTTAAAAAAGATTTTATTTCTTTTTAGAGAGAGGGGAAGGGAAGGAGAAAGAGAGTGAGAGAAACATCGATATGTGGTTGCTTCTCAAGCGCCGCCTACTGGGGACCTGGTCCGCAACCCAGGCATGTACCCTGACTGGGAATCCAAGGGGCTTCCGTTTGGTTCGCAGGCCAGTACTCAATCCCCTGAGTCACACTAGTGGAATTCATTCCAGCGCTTGCAGGGACATTAATAATCTTGTCCCTGTTAGTTTTTCATTGTAATTTTCTCTCTCCCCCTCCCCCCTCTCTCTTTCTCTCTCCCTCAATGGGTTTCACGCTGGCTCTTTCATTTCTTTTCTGACGGAGGGCTGTCAACATACGATTTTTCTAATGCTTTTTGTTAGCTAACCTCTGTGAATCCTCTGTGAATCCTTTCAAACTCACATGGGATTCCCTGAAGAAAAATAAAATGTTTCTGATAATACTAAGTCCCCTAGTTTTTGGTACGACAGACCACTTTTTTTTTTTTTTTTTTTAAATCAGATCACAATTTCTTAAATGCTCAGAAGTGTCTATTACATACAGGGGTGTGTGTGTGTGTGTGTGTGTGTGTGTGTGTGTGTGTGTGTTTTAATGGAATTAAATGTCGCAAAATGGCCAAGAACATACTGTGTATATTGAGTCTGAACCAATCCCTGATGTCACCATCAACTGGCAGAAAAATAGCAGCTGTGCCAAGAACGTGTACCCAGCAAAATCCAGACTGTGGGAGACTTACTGGCCCAACAGCTCAGGTCTACAACATGGATTATAACGAAGGCAATATAATATTCAGAAGGGTCTGGGGGGATGGAGAAGCATCAGGAAAGAAGGAAGTATTATTTCTGTATGACTTCTTTATTGCATGTTCATCAGTCTCTATATATCTCGTGATGTGATTCTGTATCCTACTGGGTCCATAAGGCCCTTGAAGACACGTTATTCTTTTTATTTTTGTTTATTAATTTTAGAAGGTAAGAGAGAGAGGAAGGGAGAAAGATAGACATAGATTTGTTGCACTACTTATTTATGCATTCATGGGTTGATTCTTGTATCCCTCGGCTAGGTAGCTCAGTTGGTTAGAGCGGCTCCCCATGTGCCAGGTTTGCAGTATAGGACTGTCAGAATGCAAAACAGAGCCCTGGCTGGTGTGGCTCAGTGAATTGAGTGCCTGCCTGCAAACCGAAGGGCCGCTGATTCACTTCCCGGGTGAGGGCACATGCTTGGACTGTGGGCCGGATCCCCAGCTGGGGATACACAAGAGGCAACCACACATTGATATTTGTTTCTCTTTCTCTTTCTCTTCTTTCCCCTCTCTAAAAATAAATTCTTAAAAAAAAAAATGCATAACAGAAACCTTAGCTTAGACGGGAGTCAGGAGAGCCTCCTGCAGGGTACCCCTGGTAATGCAACGTGTTGGTGTGCTGACCTCACAGCAGAATGTGGGAGGGACGCTGAAATGCCAGTTTGAATCTGGTCCTGGGGCTGTCTTAGGGCAGAACCTCCGTGACTTTGTAGTGTGGGGTGCATTCCCAAATATATCCATCTTTGAGATGAAATGCGCTGGTTTGCTGCCTGAGCTTGGACAGGTAGACTTCATTCTGAGGTCCTCAGTGGACACATTTGTACATAGAAAAATGCAGACCACTCACCTGAATGAACCTCTCTATGCCAGGTTTCTTTTTTGTTTCTCTTTTTATTATTATTATTATTATTATTATTATTATTATTATTATTATTATTGCTTTTTCCTTTCTTTAAAAAGAAAGTAAATACATTAAATTGCCTATAATGTGGCTGGACTGAAAAAGTGGGGTAGCCATACATAACCAGGCCATTCTAAAAACAATGGTGGGAGGGAGGGAATGAAGTGTGAACAAACAATAGCCAAAGGAAATTATCAAAATAACTAGTTACAATCACAGGGCTGGAGAGAGGTCAGTCTATCCTGGCCTGTACCACGAAAAACAGTGGCCTGCTTTCAGCAAAAGCCAGAGCTGCTTTATTTTTTAAAATTATTATTATTATTATTTTTAAAGATTTTATTTTATTTATTTTTAGACAGAGGGGAAGGGAGGGAGAAAGAGAAGGAGAAAAATATCAGTATGTGGTTGCCTGTCATGCGCCCCCAACTGGAGACCTGGCCTGAAACCCAGGTATGTGCCCTGACTGGGAATCGAATCCACAACTTTTCTCTTTGTAGGAAGATGCCCAACCCACTGAGCCACATCAGTCAGGGCCAGAGAACTGCTTTTTTGCTGAGTTGATTGGCCCCAAGAGACTAACCTCCTACCCTTATCTTGTCATTCCCCACTTAACAGAAAGTGTAAGGAAAAAGGGCTCATTTGAAAGTTTTCGGCATCCCAAGCTGCACACCTGCAGGCCTAGCGGGAGCTGCCCCCTGGACAGTGGGCTCCCAGGGTGTTGCAGGGCCTAGAGGTCCAGCCTTCCCCTAAGGGCCAATTATCAACCTCCTTATTTTTAGGGTTTTGGTTCCGTCTTTACCATTTCTTCAGGACGTCTGCTCCCCGGAGCTGCCCTCTAAATTATGTTTAGAATCAACATGCCTGCCTGTTTGGATTCCCTGGTGTTGGAAGGAAAGGAACAATGAAAGATTCCCTCACTCCACACTGATCCTGTAGAGAAAATGAATAGCTTCGTGCTTTCAGATCATATCTGGAAACTGAGGACCCGAGGCAGGAAGGTAAATATAAAGGTGGGGACTGCCCCAATTGAACTGAAAAATTACAGACATATTCAGGGAATAAATAAGGCAAAAGGAGGGAATCTGGTTTTCCCACCTGATAGGTTGAGCAAAATGTTTCCAGGACCTTCTGTGCTGGAAGAACAGGGAGATGTGTGGTGAAGATTCAGGGCCCAGAGACCCTCCGGTGAGATTTTCTGATTTCTGTCTCTTCCTGGCTGCCCGTCAAGATCTATTTCTCTTCTACACCGTTTGCAAATATCACAACAACAAAAATATATATATTGCAACAAGCCCTGGTTGCTTCACCATGTCCTCGCCCATATGCTGGTTGTCACACGCCATCCCCATCCAGGCAGGACAGCCACTGTCCACCAGGGAGCACTTGATGACAGCGTAGTCACAGGCATCTACAGCTTTGACAACACATCACCCATGATCCCAGGTACCATACCAGGTAGGCCACCATCACTGTGCTAGGCCCTGTCGCTGCAGAGAGAAGCCCTGTCGCTGCAGGCTTTGCCAAAATCATGCTTTTGGTGAGCTGCTTCGACTGGCTCCTCTGAGACCCCACAGCCAATCCATCAGGTAAGATCTTGGTTAGCATGCTCCTGGAAGTGGGTACCATGCTACCCATGTCCCATCCTCCCAGGTGTTGGGGGGCAGCTTCCCTGTTTGCAAGGCTTCCCACCCAGGGCCACTCAGGAGACAGACACTCCCAGTGACCACCTCATTGGTTATTCTCTGACTGAGTCTGCCTTCCTAGTGACAAGCTCCATCACCAAGGCTATGGGTGTGATGTCACAATCAGGGGCACTGACCCTGGAAGATTTTGGAGTCTCTCTCCCCCAGCCCAGCTGGAGTAGAGGCCACCTACTCATCAGCTCAGGGCTGATGTTCTTAAATTTGTTTTGTTCTCCCAAGGTTAAATATTGATCTATGGGAAACTAATGTAAAATAATAATACTGAATGTCAACTGTAATGATACCTCTTTTAAAAAATGTTTTCTTTGAATTTTTAAAAAATGTTGTTTCTTTTTAGAGAGGGGAAGAGAAAGAGAGAGGGAGAGAAACATCAGTGTGTGGTTGTCTCTTGACTGCCCCCTACTGGGGACCTGGCCTGAAACCCAGGCATGTGCTCTGACTAGGAATCAAACTGACAACCCTTTGGTTTGCAGGACAGTGCTCAATCCACTGATCCACACCAGCCAGGGCTGACTTTTTATAAGAGTTTATTTAAGCCAAATTGACCACATATGCCAGGGAGCAAGATCTCAAATGTTCCCAATGTCAACTTGAAAAAAGAATTGATCCAACTATTTTCCACAGGCATAACTGGATGTTCTGATCCTGCTCAGTTGGGGTCTTCCTTTTGGCCATGTTTGAAGTTATCTGGGTTCCTGGGGTACACTGTGAGGGGGGATTATATCTACCCTGCTTGAGGGCTGGTTTTGGATTTAGGCCATGCTGTCAGGCACTATGACCTGCTATTAGGAGGTTGTGTGTATTGTGGGCTCCAGGCACACTCAAATCAGATGGATGATGGGCCCCGGCCAGGTAGCTCAGTTAGTTAGAGCATCATCTCCATACACCAAGTTTTTGGGTTTGATCCCTGGTCAGGGCACATGCAAGAGTCAACCAATAAATGTATCATTAAGTGGAACTGCAAAGCCATGTGTCTCCCTCTCTCTCAAATCAATAATAAATAGGCTGGTTCATCTCTCCACACCATGCCCCTCCTTTCTTGGAGAGTGAATAAAAACTTTACTCCCTACATATTTTTCTCTCTGTGAATTCTTTCACAGCCTGGGTCACCAACCATCCTAACATGTTGGTAGCCCATATGGGGACATTCTCTATTTCTCCCTGTCCTCTGGTCTCCTGAGACTGGCCAACTAGAGGGAAGCAATGGACAGTGGAAGCTCAACTAGGGCCAATTCCCTACCCCTGTTTATGTTCAGTTTGGAGAGAGGACTCCAATCCTTCTCCATCTCTCTGGACTCTGCAGACAGGCTCCTCCTCACCCATCTTCACCGCCAGCGATCATTTGTCCCTAGGACTGGAAATTACTGGCAGCGAGAACAGAACTAACAGCTCCCTATAGCCACAGGCAGAAGATAACATTGGAACAAACTGCAGCCTCGTGTTACCATGCCCCAGCAGCCAGGGGCCACACAACAGCAAACCTCCATGTTTTTTAAATCCAATTATAATCCGATAAAAGCACAAAGCTCCAACCCCTCAATGCTGATGTATCTCTGTACATCATGCCCCTCTCTTTTCTCAGAGAGTGAATAAAAACTTTATTCTATAAATAAATAAATGTCAGAAGAGTAACTAGGGGTTACTCTAGCTAATCCCAAAGTGGATGGCAATGCTGGGTAAGTCTCTTGGCTTCAGGTGAGGAAATGCTTAATTTTGATTTGCTTTACCAGGATAAGTTCTTCAATCCAACTCTGATGCTCCTGATTTGGGAGCCACTTGCAAGTGAGAATAAAAAAAGCTGATGGCATAGATATTCAAAACTAGTCTTTGGAGGCAATCACTGTGTTTTTCAGCTAAAGTCTCCCTACCTGGTCCTGCCACATTCTGTTATCCATCAGTTTCTACATTTATACACTGCTGAATTTTGTTAACAGATGGGACAATGGGAGAACATATATAATTAGTCCTTGGTTGAGTCCTTATGATTTTGATTAAATTTAGTTTTACATCCTAGCTCTAGAAATCACCTCTCTCCTTCTCTCCTCTCTGTCTCTCCCCCTGAGAGACCTACCCTTTCACCCACATAATCAGCAACCCCTGAGGCAGCAGAAGACCGTAGTCCAGTCCTGACTAATGGTCACATGGTCTGAACCTCCAGCAGGCTAAGGATAACATGTAGACTTAAGTTATGTGTCAGCTCCTGTGCCTGAAGGTGGAATGACCCCCTGGCTACTTTCCCATGAGCCCAGACAGGGAGATGCTAGAAGGCACCTCAGAGCTGTCCTCAAGACCTGAACAAACCGTTTGTCACTCTGACCTCACATCGACTGATCAGCTGCCAGAACAACCTCGAACCCCTAACCCACAGTGTCTTGTGATTTTGCCTTACAGAATTTTAACTTATACACCACTGAGGAGTCTGGGCTTTTTTTTTTTTTTTTTTTTTTTTTTTTTTTTTTTTTTTTTTTTTTTTTTTTTTTTTTTTTTTTTTTTTTTTTAAGATTTTATTTATTTTATCTTTAGAGGGGAAGGGAAGGAGAGAGGGAGAGAAATATCAATGTATGGTTGCCTCTTGTGCGTCCCCTGCTCGGAACTGGCCTGTAACCCAGGCATGTGCCCTGACTGGGAATCGAACTGTGATCCTTTAGTTCACAGGATCGCATTCAATCCACTGAGCTACACCAGCCAGGGCAAGTCTGGGCTTTTGAGTGTTAGCTTCCCATCCCCTGGGTGGCATCATTCATAATAAAATAGCCAATCTTCCTCCATATTTATTTTTGGTTGGCTCTGGTAGCTCCTGGTGAACGAACTCTTTCTGTTCTGTAACAATCTGGTCTAACCTTGCAATCCTTTCTGCGTACCTGACCCTTTATGGGTCAAAGGAGGCCATCTGCCTTAGTTAGTGAAGTAACTGATTATCATGCTTCGTTGCATTTATTTATTAGAGTATTTATTTATTTTATTTTATTTTATTTTATTTTTTGTTTATTTTTAGAGAGGGGAGAAGGAGGGAGAGAAACATCAGCGTGAGAGAGATACATCAATTGGTTGCCTCCTGGACAATCACAACTGGGGACCCAGCCCACAACCCAAGCATGTGCCTTGACTGGGAATCAAACTGGCAACCTTTTGGGTGGCAGGCCAACATTCAGTTCTCTGAGCCGCACCAGGCAGGGTGGATTTAAAAAAAAAAAAAAAAAAGGAGTATTTAGTCCATTTGATTGTTTTTTAAATTAAATTTATTGGGGTGACTTGTTAATAAATTTATATAGGTTTCAATGTACAATTGTATACTACATCATCTGTATATCGCATTGTGTGCCCACCACCCAAAAACTTCTTCTATCACCATATATTTGACCCCCTTTACCTTCTCTGTCTTCCCCCCCTTACCCTCTGGTTGAAAAACTTGTTTTTCAAGTTTTTATTATTTTTTTAAAGATTTTATTTATTTATTTTCAGATAGAGGGGAAGGAAGGGAGAAATAGAGGGAGAGAAACATCAATGTGTGGTTGCCTCTCACGAACCTGCCACTGGCCTGCCACCGGGGACCCAGCCTGAAATCCAGGCATGTGCCCTTAGTGGGAATTGAACCAGCGACCCTTTGGTTCTCAGGCCGATGCTCAATCCACTGAGCCACACCAGCCAGGGCTGAATGGAGTACTCTTGCCTGCAAAATTACTTAATTAATTAATCAATTAATTCCAGGCCCAAAATGACACCAATATTTAGTCCTACCAAATATTGAAGAAAGTATTAATTTTATGCATCTAGAGTCACTTTTGTAAGAAAAGTAGCATTTCTCACCCTTGGAAAGGGAGACTGGGAGATGGGGCGACTGGGAACTTGCAAATGATCTTTGCAGCATTATCCACTTTGACTCATTCTGATTTTTTGAAATTAAGGTGTGACTCATGCCAGAGTGAACCATTGGGGTAATAAGGAAAGAGAGCGGGAACATTGTAGCAGGAACAGATTGAGTTCTTGAGTCAATACCCAGAGACTGCGTCCAGAACACAGGTGAAGAGAGCCTGCAGGTGGGGTGACTAACCAGATGCCCCCCTCTCCTCAGCCCAACCACAGAGGAAAAGCTAAGGATGAACTTCCATTCACCCCCTCTGAGAAGGCAAAGCTGGCATTTTAGGAGAACAAAGGGGAGATGAGAAACTCCATGATAATGTTTGTTTGTGCAGGTGTGAATGGTCTTTCCATCTTTTGCCCTGAGGGGGAAGTTAGAGTAATAGGTTTGCACTCCTTCCTCCTCTTGGGAGTAGCTTCTCTGTGAGGAAGGAATTTATGGCAGTCTTATTTCCCAGAATTTTCTACTTTTACATTGATAAGGGAAACTCCAAGAAGGCTCTTTCTGTATCTTGTCGACTCTCAGATGTCTTCTGTTTAGAATAATTTCACAAACAGCAAGTTCTGGTGAGGATTGGAGAAAGGGGAACTCTTTTGCACTATTGGTGAGAATGCAGACTGGTGCAGCCACAGTGGAAAGTGGTATGGAGATACCTCAAAAAATTAAAAATGGGTCTGCCTTTTGGCTCTGTGATCCCACTTCTGGGAATATACCCAAAGGAACCCAAAGCATGAGTTTGAAAGAACATAAGCACCCCTATGTTCACTGCAGTGTTAACTTATAATCGCCAAGATATGGAAGCAGCTCAAGTGTCCATCTGTAGATAAGTGGATAAAACAACTATGGGACATTTACACACTGGAATTCTATTCAGCCATAAAAAAGAAAATTTTACCTTTTGCAAGAGTATAGATGGACCTGGAGAACATTATGCTAAGTGAAATAAACCAGTCAGAGAAAGACAAATACCAGGTGATTTCACTCAGATGTGGAACCTAACAAACAAACTGAACTAGCAAAACAGAGACAGACTCATAAATGGAGAGCAGGTAACAGCTAGTATGGGGAGAGGGGTTGAGCTAAAAGGAAAAAGAACTCATGGACAACAGTGTGGTGATTGCTGGGGGAAGAGGGGCATAAGGGGACTAAATGATACTGGAAAAAATATGATAAAGATTAAATTAAAAAACAAATATTGTAACAAAAAAACTTGTAATTTAGAAATTAAAACAGATTTTTTTTTAAATTAAAAAACATAAAGAATAACTATCATCCCAGGTCTGGGGCTCCAACAGTTTTTCCACAGCTTAAGGCATGTCACTCCACCTACTCCCTGTGTGATTGGCTTTTTAAAGATTTAATCCAGCCCTGGCTGGTGTAGCTCAATGGATTGAACACGGGCCTTTGAACAAATGGGTTGCAGTTCGATCACCAGTCAGGGCATTTGCCTGGGTAGCAGGCCAGGTCCCCAGCAAGGGGCACATGAGAGGCAACCACACATTGATGTTTCTCTCTCCCTTCCCCCCTCTCTAAAAATAAATAAGTAAAATCTTTAAAAAAAAAAAAGATTTAATCCAGTTTGGGTCATTGGCGCACCATGTTTCTGCACGTGGGTTGCTCGATCATGTCCCGTTTGGTCTGTCTGTCCTTTGCCAGTGAGCTCGGCTTGCAGTGTCCTCGACATGTGAGTGCCTCAGGCCGTGTGCTCACTATGGGAAGCTTCGAAGTATATGGCCCTTCTGAATGAGTCACCCTCAGCTGTGCCCCTGTGGTATGCAGAATATTTTGAGCTGAAAATCTTGAAGACCCAGAAGGCTCAGGAAGAACCTTTGGCCTTTCCCACTTACCGCATAGAAGAATTTAAGATAGAGGACCTGTTCCAGGAAGGGAGAGATCATCATAGATACGGTAGTTTATTATAAACCAGTGCTTGATAGGAAGGAACGCAGCAAGGCCTTCGGTCAGCGTGCTCCCTGTGTCCCGTCGTTTCAAGATGACCCAGCAAACAGTTCACCAAACATGAACTCTTTTCATCCCCTTTAAATGGTCTTACCTCCCTTTGAAAACCTAGATCCCAGCCTCCCTGTTCTTGGTCCAGAATGACACGTATACCTTACCTTGCCTTCCTGCTTTTGGAATTTTCACGCTTATGTGAATTCCCCCGTGTACATGTATTAAAACTTGATTTTCTCCTGTTAATCTGTCTTGTGTCATTTTACTATTCATTATTTACTTTTTTATTTATTGGATTTTAGACAGAAAGCAGGGTGGGTAGAGACAGAGAGAGAGATTGATTTGTTGTTCCACTTAATTCTGAGTGCATTGGTTGATTCTTGTTTGTACCCTGACCCAGGATCAAGATGGAACCTGAAACTTTGACACATCAGGATGACGCTCTGATTGACTGAGGTACCTGGCCAGTGCTGAGCGTGCTGTCATTGTAGTTATTCAACCAATCAGAAGAACTGAGAAGGAAAGGGGGAAAGTGTCCCCATCCCTGACAAGTGTAAGAAGACGGACAGAGCAGGGTGTGATCAGGGTCCCAGGTTCTAGAGCCCCTACTTCTGGGAACCTTGATGAAATGGATTCATGTATTTAAAAAAAAATCTTAGAATCATGTCACCCAGCAATTCTACTCCTGGGTATATATACTCCAAAGAATTCAGAGCAGGGCCTCACGGAGGTGCAAGTGCAACCGTGTTTATAGCAGCATTATTCACAAGTCAGAAAGGGGAAGCCACCCAAGGGTCCATCGATGGAGGAATGGATAAACACAAGGTCCATCCATACAAAGGAATCTTATTCAGCCTTGAAAAGGAAGGAGATTCTCACACAGGCTACAGCGTGAAGGAGACTTGAGGACATTTACTCAGTGATTGAAGCCTGACACCAAAATGACAAATGCTGTATGACTCCATTTCTATGAAGTATCCGGAGCGTCAGATCCTTAGAGACAGAAAGTAGATGGCAGGTGCCAGAGGGTGGGGGACGGTGAGTGTTAAAGGGGTGTGTGGGGGGGCGGTTTGGGAACAGAGTATCAGTTTTGCAGGATGAGAATTCTAGAGTGTGAGGGCACAGCAGGGTGCACACACTTCACAGTACCAAACACAACACTTTAAAATGGCTCAGACGGAGAATTTTATGCCGTGCGTATTTTACCACCATTTTAAAAATCTTAGAGCCAAGACAGAGAAGCTTCCACGTCTGATTGCATCACGGCAGAGGCCCCTGGCCCCGCCCTGCCTACCCAGCTGGGAGAACTAGCTGTTCTTTTATGTGTTTCCAGCTCTGGCTTTAAAGATATTATCGACTCAAGTCGAGCTGGCTTAGCTCAAACTCACTGACTCTGACCCAGTGCTCCGGGATCAGCTCCCGCGGTCCGGTAAGTCGGGGTAACCCCTCTTCTGTCCCAGACAGGGCACGTATGTCCTGGTATTTCTGGAGACCTCGGCAATCGCAGCGTGCCCTTAGTTGCTCAGCCTGGCTCCGTTTTAAGGGCGGAAAAGACCCATTTTCCAGATGAAAGAAAGCAGCTGTGAGCGGAGAAGGGTTGAAAGCTGATGGGGGAGATGGGCTGAGTGAGCGTAGGCTCTGAGGCTGGTGGTTGTTATTTTCATTTTCTTTTAAAAAATGTATTGATTTGAGAGAGAGAAACATCGATCTGTTGTTCCACTTATTGATGCATTCATTGGTTGTTTCTTGTATGTGGACCCTGACCTGGGAACCCGAACCTTGATGGATGGCCACGGTGCTCTAACCAGCTGAGCTATGCGGCCAGGGCGAGGAGGCTGCTTGTTTTGATTTCATGTGCAAACAATATTAAAGGTTTAAAGTTATTCGGGGTTTAGGGTGGGTGCGCCAGTGATATCAGGCTGTTGTATACGCTGATTTATTACACCGAACAACTTCATGAAGCTGGCTCTATTATTACCATCAGCACATTAAAAAAAAAATTGTGGCAGACGTAAAATTTACCATCTTAACCATCAACGCTATTATTATCGGCAACACTTAAAAAAATTGTTGTAGAATATATGTAATGTAAAATTAACCACTTCATTATGTTTTTTAAAAAGATTTTATTTCCTTTTAAAGAGGAGGTAAAAGAGGGAGAAAGAGGAGAAAAATGTCAGTCAGTTGCCTCTCACATGCCCCAGGGCGGGACCTGGCCCACCACCCAGGCATGTGCCCTGCCTGAGAATTGAACCTGCAACCTTTCCATTCACAGGCTGCCACTCAATCCACTGAACCACATCAGCCAGGATAGGATCTTAACTATTTTTAAGTATACAGCTCAGTAGTGGTAAGTATATTCACATTTCTGTGCAACCAGTCTCCAGAAGCCTTACTCACCTTATAAAACAGAAATCCTGTTGTTGCCATTAAACAATAACTCTCTGTTTCCCCTCCCCAGCCCCTGGAACCACCATTTTACTTTTTTTTTTTTTTTTTTTTGCTTTGCTTTAAAAAAATTTCTATTACAGTTGACATTCAATTTACATTAGTTTCAGGTGTACAGCCCAGTGGTTAGACATTTATATATCTTATAAAGTGATAAGTCTGGTACCCACATGGCAGCATACATAGTTATTACAATATTACTGACTAAATATTCTTTTTTTAATTTTATTTTTCATCACCATTTATCCCCCTTATACTCTTGACTGTATTCCCTATACTGTACTCCACATCCCCATGACTGTTCTGTAACTACTGCTTTGTACTTCTTAATCCCTTTTTCTTTTTCTCCCAGCCCTCCACCATTCTCCTTTGTTTCTATAAATTTGACTACTCTAGATAATTAATTCACAGAAGTGGGATCATACAGTATTGTCTTTTTGTGGTCAGTTTATTTTCCTGAGCGTAATGTCCTTGGGGTGCATCAATGTTGTAGCATGTGACCGGATTTCCTTCCTTTTAAAGGCTCCACCCCAGCCCCCGCCGCCCCTGGAAGAGAGGTGCAGTGAGGAGACATACCAGGCCTCAAAAAAGTAGCAGAGAGCATCCTGTCATTTCTGATTTGGGGTGAAGAAGGGTCCTACAGCCCTTGAGATCATTGGGAGGCCGCTCTGGGTTGATGTTTCTCCTGAGCTGGGTGGGCTAGAACCTCTCCGTCCCTACAAATCCCATCTCTTTTCCCTCCAGCTCCAAATTCCACATCCCCATTTCACTTCAAAAACAAACAAACAGGAAAACCCGGGAAGCAATTATGTTTCCGGGCCCTTAGCAGAGAAATGTGGGGCCTGGGAGTTCTTATCACCAAGCCCAGAAGTCACTTACCAAGGATGGGAGGAAATAATGATGATAATATTTTCCTCTCTTTTACCAAGGGAGGACAGGGCACGGTCTGTAGCTCACACAGAATCAGACAAGCTGTTTGGTGGCAGAGCTTGGATTTGAACCTGAGTGATGTGGCCTCAAAAATCAGTGCTCTTCTCCACTCTGTTCATCTGCTGTGTGCTCCGTGCTGGGAGCTTTTGCTTGATTCTCCCTTCAACCAACCCTTTTAGTAGTGGTGACACATACTAACGGTCTTCTTTACATTTAAAGAAACCAAGACTCAGACATGGATGACTTACCCAATGTGTCTTTTTACCATTGCTCTGTGGAATTGGTCTTCTATTGCCCCCATCCATCCTGGGGCCAAGGACAGATGGGCACCCTTTTTATTTTATTTGTATTAGTACTTATTTTGTGCTGAATTTATTCCCGGGTCATAAGTTTGTATGTTTTTAAAAGATTTTATTTATTTATTTTTAGAGAGAGGGAAAGGGAGGGAGAAAGGAAGGATGAGAAAAACCATCAGTCAGTTGCCTTTCACAAGCCCCCAACTGGGGACCTGGCCCACAACCCAGGCAACCCTTCAGTTTGCAGGCCGGCCTTCAATCCACTGAGTCACACCAGCCAGAGCCAGGCCATAAGTTTTTGTTTCTTCAGCTTCTCCTGGGATATCCTTTTCTCCTGTGCGATCTCCTCTTCTGGTTGCTTTACGAACAGTCAGCTGTTTTTCAGGAAGGGTCATCTCAGTGTAGCAGGGAGAGCTCACGTGTGGGTCAGTCCACCTGTGAGCTCTGTAAGTTCTGTGTCTTGGGAACTTAGTTTGCCTGGACGTGCTCAATGACAAGAGTTTACGTCTAAACTCTTAAGTTCAGCATCACTTTCTGCATTTTTAAGCATGGACAGCAAAAACTCAGCACTCTTTTTGGGCCATTGAACCTGTGTCCAGCCCCACTGTTTGGCCTGGGCACACCTATCGACTCCACCGTTGTAACAACGGAATGGAACACACTGCTTCTGAGAAGTGACATCCTTCGGATCCTCAGCGGCTTTTTGGCCTGGGCAGTTTCAGGAATGTTCTTAAAGTGAACATGAAGATCTGAACCTCATGATTTCCATGATTTTGTGGGAGTTTCTGGGTCAAGTGAATAGTGAACCATTTTCAGAGGCCACCTCTGGCTGCTTTCGGGAAGAGGAAGCTGGCTGTTCTTGATGGCTTTCTGTCTTGTTTTCTCTGCAGAGCTAAGCCTCCTCCTCAACTCCATCTACGATGCTGTGTCAGCGTGTTCACCAGTTTGGTCAGAAGTTAGTTCGCAGGCTGCCCCTGGAGCCAAGGGAGGAGTCTGACAGCCGCTTGACCCGTTGTCTGAGCACCCTAGACCTGGTGGCCTTTGGTGTGGGCAGTACTCTGGGGGCAGGTGTGTACGTCCTGGCTGGTGAAGTGGCCAAGGACAAAGCTGGACCGGCGATTATCCTCTGCTTCTTGGTGGCTGCCCTGACTTCCATGTTGTCTGGGCTCTGCTATGCGGAGTTTGGGGCCCGGGTACCATGCTCTGGTTCTGCGTATCTCTACAGCTACGTCACGGTGGGACAACTGTGTGCCTTCACAACTGGGTGGACCCTCATCCTCTCCTACGTCATTGGTGAGAGGACTCAGCCAGTGTGAGGGAAACAAGGGAAAACAGGAGTGGGGAGTGGGGTCTCCATCCTCATTTACACTTTGTTATCCGCCTCATGAGGGGAAGTGGGTGACAGCGTCAGGAAAACCCCCAAACTTCATTCTACTCAACTCTATCCTGCTTTTCTTTAATTACTGAACCAAGAACCAGGAAGAAATGGGAACTGTAGGAACTGGCCAAGAATTCCTGTGGGGGAGACACTTGGTCCCCAAGGCTCCTTCCCTCACCATAGCAATGTCCTTGCTCAGCTGTTATTGTCCCCTGACCATCCACTGCCCTCTTTTCTTTTTCTTTTTTTTTTTAAAGATTTTACTTATTTATTTTTAGACAGAGGGGAAAGGAAGTAGAAAGAGAGGAAAAGAAACATCAATGTGTGGTTGCCACTCCACACCCCCAACTGGGGACCTGGTCTGCAATCCAAGCATGTGCCCTGACTGGGAATTGAACCAGCAACCCTTTGATTTGCAGGCTGGCACTCAATCCACTGAGCCACACCAGCCAGGGCTCCTCTTTTCTTGTATAACACTGCTCTCCTTCTAACGTATGAAATGGTCTACCTGTTTTATGATACATCTATATCTACTCTCTGTACCCATGAAAAGAAGAGAAGAAACTCTTTGAGATTAGGTATTTTGTATGTTCTTTCGTTTTTCCCCTCAAAATATATCCCATGGTGCCTAGCAAGGGTGCAGACTGTTTGCAAATGAAGGTCTGTGTCCTGCAGGGAGTGCCAGTGTGGCCAGGGCCTGGAGCTCCGCCGTGGACAGCCTGGTTGGGAACCGCATCTCTCAGGTGCTGCAGGGAAGCTTCTCTCCACAGGTGCCCCACCTGGCCAAGCACCTAGACTTTTTCTCGCTGGGTCTGGTGCTGCTGCTCACCGGTGAGGCAGGGGTCTGAGGCTGGATGGGAAGAGTGGGGCATGGAAGGGGAACTGGGAGGGGAAAGGCTTAGAGGTGGCGAAGGGGTGGGGAGATTAGAGATCAGAAAGGAGAGTTTGTGGTCGGTGGGAGAGACAGGAAGGCAAGACGCAGACCATTGTTTCCCACACTTGGAACTCCTGATATTTTGAGTGGGATCATTCTTCAGTGTGGGGCGATCATCGTAGGACATTGAGTGATTCTCCCATGACTTAGTCACTTGATGCTAGTGGCACCCACTCCTAAATGTCCCTTGGGCAACAGAGTCACCTCCAGCTGAGACCTATTAATTTAGACAAAGTTGCTTCCTCTGTACTGAGACCAAAGTTTGAAAAAATTATTTCGTTTAATTAAAAAAAATTGAGGTAAAATTTACTTAATGTAAGAGTAGCCATTTTATTGTATTATTATCCCCAGCTTTACTGAGGTCTAATAGACATGTAACATCATGTAAATTTAAGGGGGTGATTTGATATTTGTGTACACTGGGAGATGGTTACCACAATAAGAAATCAACCATTTTATTTTATTTCAATCTTTATTTATTTTTACTTATCCACTTTAGAGAGAGAGAGGAAGAGGGAGAGAGAGAGAAACATCGGTTGTTCCACTTATTGACACATCCGTTGGTTGTTTCTTGTATGTGCCCTGACCAGGGTTCACACCCCACAACCATAGTGTACTGGGACAATGCTCTAACCAACTGATATGCCTGGCCAGGCAAAATCAATCAATTTATTTTTATTTTTAGTTCAAGATTATTTATTTATTTATTTTAGAGGAGAAGAAAGGGAGAAAGAGGGAGAGAAACATCTATGCGCAGTTGCCTCTCGCTTGTCACCTACTGGGGACGGGACCTGGCTGGCAACCCAGGCATGTGCCCTGACTGGGAATCGAACTGGTGACCATTTGGTTTGCAGGCTGGCGCTCAGTCCACTGAGCAACACCACCAGGGACAGAATAAATCAGTTGAAAGTGTACAATTCAGTGACCCTTAGTACCTTCACAATATTATGCAACCATCGCCTTCATCTAGTTCCAAAACATTTTTATCACCTCAAAAGGAGACCTATAACCATTAAGTGTCCCTGCCCATCTCCCCTCCTCCCCACCCTCCCCCAGCCACTGGAACCGACTAGTCTGCTTTCTGTCTGTATGGATTCAGTGATTTTTCTGAGAGAGGGTGAGAGACAGAAACATGGATTTGTTGTTCTACTTAATGATGCACTCATTGGTTGATTCTTGTATGTGCTCTGACCAGGGATCAAATCCTCAGTCTTGGCATATTGGGAGGATACTCTAACCAACTGAGCTACCCAGCCAGGGCTGGATTCAATGATTTTGGATGTTTCCTCTTCTATCGTCCCCACAGGTCTACTGGTTCTGGGAGCTAGGGAGTCGGCCCTGGTTACCAAGGTGTTCACGGGCCTGAACCTTTTGGTTCTCAGCTTCGTCATCCTCTGTGGCTTCATTAAGGGAGATGTGCACCACTGGCAGCTCACGGAACAGGACTACGAATTGGCCAAAAATGGATTGAACAACACTTCTAGGTCAGTTCTGTGTGTGGAGTACAGAGCTTGGGAACAGAGAGTGGGGGATGGGGGATGGAGTCCAGGACTGTGGTTATTTACTTATTTATATTTTAATTGATTTGAGGGTGGGGGGAGAGAGAGAGAGCGAGCTCTATCCATTGTTCCACTTGTTTATGCATTCACTAGTTGATCCTTCTATGCCCTGACTGGGATCAAACCCACAACCTTCACATTTGGGGATGATGCTCTAACCAACTGAGCTACCAGGGCAAGACTGTGGTGTTGACTGCGCTCCAGTAGAGATGGCTTCCTCATCCATGTTGTTCCTCTTACCTTCTCTCCCCCTAGCTTGGGCCCTCTGGGCTCTGGAGGGTTTGTGCCTTTTGGCTTTGATGGGATCCTCCGTGGAGCAGCCACGTGTTTCTATGCCTTTGTTGGTTTTGACTGCATCGCCACCGCAGGTAACACAGCCATTCTGCCCCGCTTGGGTTTGGGCACTGTTTGGGCCACCCTTGGGCACAGGGTTGGTCGAACGTTGGCCAGCTCTTGAAGGAGCACCTTGTGTCTTCTTCACCTGGGCCTATCCCTGAGCCACCCCTTCTACCCGGCCCACAGGGGAAGAAGCCCGCAACCCTCAGCGCTCCATCCCCCTGGGCACCGTGATCTCGCTCTTCATCTGCTTCCTGGCATATTTCGGGGTCTCTGCAGCACTCACTCTCATGGTGCCCTACTACCAGATTCATTCCGATAGCCCCTTGCCACAGGCTTTTCTCTACGTTGGATGGGCACCTGCCAGATACATCGTGGCAGCTGGGACTCTCAGCGCTCTTTCATCCAGGTCAGTGTCTAAAGGATGTTCAACCTTCTGGCATCTCTGGGCCACACTGGAAGAAGAGGAGTTGTCTTGGGCCACGCATTTAATACGCAAACAATAACAAAAAACTAAAAAAAAAAAAGGTTTTAAGTAAATTTATGATTTTGTGTTGAGCTATATTCAAAGCCATCCTGGGTTGCATGAGGGCGGCGAGTTGGACACCAAAGCAAGTTTCTCACCCATTTCCTCCAGTTCTCAGGTGGTCAAGCCTTGGATGGAGAGATGAGAGGGGGAGACAGCTTGCTCAGTGCAGGCCAGGGAGCAGAAGTCCCAGCCTGTCCTGCTCTTTGTATCCTCACACACATTTCCATTTCTCCTCCAGCCTCCTGGGTTCCATGTTCCCCATGCCTCGTGTGATCTTTGCGATGGCAGAGGATGGGCTCCTTTTCCGGGGACTTGCCCGGATCCACTCCCGCACCCACACGCCCATCATAGCCACCATCGTTTCTGGAACTCTTGCAGGTGAATAAAGAGAACCCACCTCATTGTCGTTCAGTTTCCTCAGCATGGCTGTACCCACTGGATTCTCATCCCTCTCCCCTCGCTTGGCTTGCACCCTCCTTGCAGCACTCATGGCCTTCCTCTTTGAGCTCAGTGACCTTGTGGACCTCATGTCGATTGGGACTCTGCTTGCATACTCCCTGGTGGCCTTCTCTGTGCTTGTCCTCAGGTGAGACTCCCCTCCCTCTTTATAAAAAGTTGATTTGAGAGAGAGACAATTTTGTTGTTCCACTTATGTATGCATTCATTGGTTGATTCTTTTTTAAAAAAGATTTTACTTTTAAATTTTATTTTTAGAGAGAGGGGGAGGGAGGGAGGGAGAAAGAGAGGGAGAGAAACATTGATCAATTGCCTCTCACATGCCCCCCAAACACGACTGAACCCACAAGCCGGACATGTGCCCTGACCAGGTGTCAAACCAGAGAACTTCCACTTTGTGGAACGACACCTAACCAACCGAGCCACACCATTTAGGACCATTGGTTGATTCTTGTTTGTTCCCTGAGGATGGAACCCGCAGCCTTGGTGTATTGGGATGATGTTCTAAACAATTGAGCTACCTGGCCAGGGCTCTGCTACCTCTTGAAGGAGGGTCTTGAACTGATAGGTATTGATGGGGTGAGGCAAATCTTCTTCTGCTTTCATGCTGCCTCCCTAAGTGTACCGTCATGCTCAGGGAAGGGAAGAGATGGATTAGGCTGTCTGAAGTTGGATGGATAGAGGTTGATGTGAATATTGCACTCCCACTTCCACTTCAGGTACCAGCCGGACAAGAAAACGAAGTTGGAAATCACCGAGACAAAGCCTGAATTTGAAACAAGTTCTTTCGAATCTGCACTGGAAGCAGGAACCTCAAAGACTCTCAGAAGTCTGTGTATCACCGTGAACACCAGCCCCACGCAGAAATCTGGCCAGTTGGTCTACAGATGTGCCTTGCTGCTGGGTGAGCCATGGGCTGTCTCTTTGGTGGTGTTCTGAGGTTGACAGGGTGAGGTGGGAGGGTGTGCCTTTGGAATCTTAGAGATATAATGGCTCTTTTTGATGTGGGCAGTTTGGGGACAGAATGCGAGCTGAGGTCTTGACTCATTCAGCTTCCGGAGTTGCATCTGTTCTCCTCCAACCTGACCCTCACAGCTCTCCTGCTGACCATCCTGTGCCTGATACTGGCCCAGTGGCCCAACCATCTGGTGGCTGGAGACCCAGGGTTCACAACAGTGACTGGACTGCTGCTTCTGCTCATTCTGGGGATCACGTTCATTATTTGGAGACAGCCCCAGAACCCAACTCCTCTTCACTTCAAGGTAGGTGACTTTGTGTCCCCAAACTGCCTACCTTGAGAGAAGGAACTCTGCATACTTTGCTGGACCAGGGAAGACAAGGGGAGTTGCTAAAACCAGTGGACCATCCCGAGCCACACTCTACTTGGGAACATCCATTGGGGTACCCTGTATGAGGAGGCACTGAATGCACAGCCCAGATAGGACCAGAGCCTTCCTTCCCACCCAGTGGGGCAGAGGGTCTCCCTTTCCAGCATCTGTAGTTTGTTCATGGATATACTGACTTTGCCTGCAGGTCCCTGCTTTGCCTGTCCTCCCACTCCTCAGCATCTTTGTGAATATTTACTTGATGATGCAGATGACCCCTACGACCTGGGCCCAGTTTGGCATTTGGATGGTGATTGGTAAGTGGCTTTCTGGTGAAAAGAGGCCTCTTGGGTGACCAAACCCAACCTTCTTTCTATGACCTTTCCCCACAAACTGTCTCAGAAGCCATAATAGGTGGGGAGTGTGCCTGCTTTCCCTTCTCATTGTCTCATTTCCATACCAGGCTTTGCCATATACTTTGGATATGGGATCCGACACAGCTTGGAGAAGACCAGTGATCAGTAGCCATCAGCCTCCAGCTCCCAACATCCCTGGTGTGAATTAGTGTAACCACAGGAAACAGTTGTGCGGATCCTCCATACACTGGAGGCATCTTCTTGTTCAATGAAGATTTTGAGCATCTATGGAGTATGAAGGTGGGATGCATTTAAATGCAGTTAGAGCTCTGGACTTATTGCCGGAAAATGTCTTTAATGGGGTATCATTTTAAAGTAAACTTTTAAAAGCATAATTTACATACAGAAAAGGTGCATACTTTTTAAGTGTGGACAAAGATGACCTTTCACAAAGAAGGTACAACAGGTGACCAACCAGCAACAAGAAGAAGAAATAAATTGTTACCTGCACATAAGAAATACTCTCTCACTTGGGATGGTGAACACACAATACAATATACAGAAGATGCATTATAAAATTGTATACTTTAAACCAACATAATTTTATTAACCAAATATCACCAAATAAATTCCATTAAAAAATATATTTATGCCCTGGCTGATGTGGCTCAGTGGACTAAGTGCTGGCCCATGAACCAAAGGGTTACCGGTTCGATTCCCACTCACGGCACATGCCTGGGTTGCGGGCCAGGTCATAAGCATATTTTTTTGAGTAGGGGGCACTTGAGAGGCAACCACACATATTTCTCTCCCTCTTTCTCCCTCCCTTTCCCTTTCTAAAAATAAATAAATAAATAATCTTTAAAAAGTATTAAAAAAGAGAAATGCCCTCTTGTGCCTACTTCAGTGAAAACAGAGATTGCCACACGGGAAGAAAAGACATGTTTCAACTATGTATTGTGCCAGGAGTTGCAATTTATTTAATAAAATTTTAAGTTTTTTTCTATTTTTCACAATTACACTTAACATTCAATATTAGATTAGTTTCAGCAGTACAGCATAGTGGTTAGATATTTATATAACTTATGAGGTGATCCCCCTGACACTGTACATACATTGCTATTACAATAGTATTGGCTATATTCCCTCTGCTGTACTTTACATCCCTGTGACTATTCTGTTACCACCAATGTGTACTTCTTAATTCCTTCAGCCTTTTCACCTAGCTCCCCAGTCCACCTCCTATCTGGTGACCATCAGTTTGTTCTCTGTATGTATGGGTCTGTTTCTGTTTTCTTTGTTTGATTTTGTTCATTAAATCACACTTATATGTGAAACCATATGGTCTATGTCTTTCTCTGTCTGCCTTAATTTCACTGAGCATGATACCCTCTAGGTCCATCCATGTTATTGCAACATTCTTTGTGCCAAGAGATGCACTTTAAATATTAGATATAAAAAGGTTGCAAGTAAAAGGAAGGGAAAAGGATGGGCCACACCAACAGTAACATAAGAAGGCTGGCATGGCTGTGTTAATATCAGACAAAGTAGACTTAAAAAAGAAAAAAAAGAAAGAGAATAACAACAGATAAAGTGGATTATTTCATACTAATAGAAATGATTTTTATTCTCCCCCAGCTTGATTGAGATATGATCAACAGATAACATTGTGTCAGTGACCATTTTTCCTTAGGTTTCTGCCCCAAACTCTTATAGTCACCCAGCACAATTGAGCTCTTCACTGAAAAAATAGTAGCATTGCTAGCAGGTGGGGGGCAGGACATGAGAAGTACCGGTGTGCTTGTGAAATGGCTACAGTTGGGTGGAGTTAAAAGGAAGCTAAACCTGAAAGACAAGATAGGGTGATGCTACCGCAGAACAGAAACTTGGAGTTGAAATTTACGGATGTTGAAGGTGTTGGTAAGAAAATACAGGCTTGTCTGTGGAAACCAGCCACTGCGGTAGGGTGAAGATTATGACCATTTGGTGGCTTGAAGGTCAAGAAAGTGAGCAGCAAAGTTATTAGAGGAATCATGAAAAGTGGAGGATTAATGGAATTAGAAGCCCTAGTGAAATTATGGGGTTAGGAAGCATTCATTAACGGAGACTGAAACTTTAGGTGGAAGTCTGATGAAAAGGTGGACATCACCCTACTCATCATTCTTAGCACCCTGATGTAGGGGCACCCCCACTTGCAGATAATAGACAATACAGAACACTGCCCATAGAACATTCTATTTTTTTAAATAAAGATTTTATTTATTTTTGGAGAGAGGAGGGAGAAAGAGGAGAGAAAAATAATGTGTGGTTGCCTTTCACACACCCCCAAATGGGGATCTGGCCCATAACCCAGGCATGTGCCCTGACTGGGAATTGAACCCCTGACCCTTTGGTTCACAGGCTAGTGCTCAATCCACTGAATCACACCAGCCAGAGCCCATAAAACATTCTTGAAAAGTTGAATCACAATGTAATTAGTTCTAGATCAACTATCAGCTCACAGAAGCAAGGAACAGTCACAACTGAAAACACAGTCAAACCTAGAATGTGGCAAATTTTCCAGGAAAAAAAAATCACTTTTTGTAAATTGATCTGAGAGAGAAACATCACTTTGTTGTTTCACTTATTGATGCATTCATTGGTTGATTCTTGTATGTGTCCTGACTGAGGATCTGCAACTTTGACATATGGGGATGATGCTTTAACCGAGTACCTGGCCAGGGCAGTTTTCATTTTTAAAAGGTTGTAAAAATAACAAAAGGAATATGTGACACAGAACATATGAGCCTTGCAAAACTGAAGTATTTATTATTTGGCCCTTACCAGAAAAAAAGCTTGGCAACTCCTGGTCTCATGTAACTGAATGTGCTCACATTCTCTTTATTCGCTTTTTTGATGTGTGCAAACTTGCCTTGTTTTTTGATGTTTTACTTCGGCCACACATGCCTAGAAGAGATTGGAATGTTCCCTAGTGATCTTGATTTTTCTTTATATAATTACTTTTTTCATAGTTAGCCTGGCTAAAGGTTTGTCAGTTTTGCCAATCTTTTCAAAGAACCAACTTTTGGTTCCATTGATTAATGTTTCACCACTCTAATCCCTGTTATTTTCTTCTTTCTGCTCACTTTTGGTTTGGTTTAGTTTGCTCTTCTTTTTCTAGTTTCTCAAGGTATAGAGTTAGTTTATTGATTAGAGAGGTTTTTTTTCTTTAGATTTTATTTTTATTTATTTTTAGAGAGAGGAGAAGGGAGGGAGAAAGGGAGAGAAACATCAATGTATGAGAGAAATATCAATCAGTTGCTTTTCACACACCCCCAAATAGGGATCTGGCCCGCAACCCAGGCATGTGCCCTGACTGGGAATCGAACTGCCAACCCTTTGGTTTGCAGGCTGGCACTCAATCCACTGACCCATACCACGCAGGGGTCATTTAACTTTTTCAATTACAGTTGAAAGTCAGCATTGTTGGTTTCAGGCATAGGCCAGCCTTCATACCACACTCCTGTGGGCTGTGACCACACCGCTATCCCTGCATGCGGTTCTCCCCCCACCAGCTTTGGCATGCACCCCAGATTCCCGACTCCACTCACAGGCATTCAAGCCTGTCTCCAGCTGTCCAAGGCGCCTCCTAGATGCTCCTTTCCTTCGTCTCCCAGGATCTGTCTCTCCTCATGTCCTCTGCCTATCTGCTCCTCCCCCAGCTTCTCAAACTCACCCCCATGAGCCCCAGCCCTCCCCACTGGTATTCTCAGATTCCCACCACAGCTCTGGTTCTTTCCCCAATGTAAATCTTCCCTCTAGGGCTGACTGTCTAAGATGGCTCAGGTCCCTTCCAAGTGGAACTGTTCCCTCAGCTCCCAGGATCCCAGCCCAGGGCCTGGGCCCTTCCTCAGGACAAGTCTGCTCCCTTCCCTCCAGCGTCACCTCCCTGTCCCTGTTGTGAGACCTCCAGGATGTGGTAGGGGAACTGTGTGCTGGCTCAGTTTCTTCCTGAACAGGTCATGTCTGAATATCCAACAAACTGGCTCACATACAATCTTGATTTTAGCTATTCTGTCAGCGTCTAGTGACCTCACATGGTGAGCCAGTCAGCATTTACTTAGCATTTCCTCGACGGGAAATGATGTTGAACATACAATTTCACTTACTTACTGGCCACTTGGTGATCTCTTGTTCCATATTCAAGTCCTCCCCCCCACTCTTTAATTGATTTATTATTGACTTGAAGCATTCTTTAAATACATAAATATTTTTGATCTTAGAGAGAGAGAGGAAGAGAGAAAGAAACACTGATTTGTTGTTCCACTTATTTATGCCTTCACTGTTTCATTCTTATATGTACCCTGACTGGGGATCAAACCTATAAACGTGGCACACTGGGATGATGTTCCAACCAACTGAGCTACCTGGCCAAGGCTTTATATTGTCTATGTGAATCTTTTATCTGGTATATGCAAATATCTTCCCCCAGTCCGCTTCTTGCCTTTTCATGTCATTCATGATATCACTGATGAACATAACTTTTTACTTTTGATAAAGCTCAATTTATTAACCTTATTTTACATTTAGTGTCTTTTGTGTCCTAAGAAACACCATCAGCCCCAAGGCTGTGAAAACTATATTTTCTTCTAGAAGTCTGATAGTCTTTTCTAAATTTGCCATCCCTACAGGGGGTCTTGTAATAATTCACTAATAGCAACACTGATGGTAATGACAGTAAGAATGACAACAACTAATATTTATTGAGGTTGCACAGTATTCCAGAGACACTTTCAAGGAGTTTACACGTACCAAACTCATTCAGTCACAACGGCAGTATTAGGTAGGTGTGATGACCCCCATTTCACAGTGCACAGGGAGGAGTAACAGCTGATTTTCCCAGTGTCTTACAGGGAGTCAAGAGGCGGGATGGTCATGACAACTGGTGGGCAGGATATGTACTGTGATGAAAGGCTTTTGTGTGTATGTTGTTCCCCTGAATGAATCCAAAATGAGACTGAAAGGAACTGGAAAATTTCTATGCATCCGTTAAACCCACCCAGTAAGAAGAAAATTGCCTGTGCTGAGTGTGTTCTGATCATGAAGGAAAAGTGATTTCTCCAGTCTCAAAATCTGCTTCTAGCATGGCTATCCTGATATTCTATAAGCAGAAGAGAGACCAGAGATTTTCTGATGTTAATCATATCACGAATTTCCCTCATGTTGTGGAAGGAATGAATGCTCCTCAGGGGCCTACGGACATTCTTTGTATTCAAAAGGTTTGCCAACAGTACGAATTCTCTGCTGTGCTCTGAAATGATTTACAGGGTTACAGGCCTTTCCAACTTCCTTACACTCATGGGGCTTCTCACTGGTGTGGACTTTCTGATGCTGTGTAAGTTGATGGCCGTGACTAAAGGCCTTGCCACATTCTTTACACTCGTAGGGTTTCTCCCCGGTATGAATTCTCTCATGTTTAACAAGGCTTGACCCATAAATGAAGGCCTTTCCACACTCCTTACACTTATAAGGCGTTTCACCAGTGTGAATTCTCTCATGTTGAGTAAGGTGGTAGCCACAGTTAAAGCCTTTCCCACATTCTGTGCATTTATATGGCTTCTCACCCGTATGGATTCTCTCATGCTTAACAAGGCTTGAACCCCAACGAAAGGCCTTCCCACACTCCTTACATTCATGAGGCTTTTCACCAGTGTGAATTTTCTGATGTTGCGTAAGGTAATTGACGCGTGTGAAGGCCTTCCCACATTCTTGACATTCATAGGGCTTTTCACCGGTATGAATTCTTTTATGTTGAGCGAGGCTCGAACCACAGATGAAGGCCTTCCCACAGTCTTGACATTCATAGGGCTTATCACCGCTGTGGATTCTTTTGTGCTGAATTAGTTTATACACACGGCTGAAGGTCTTCCCACAGTCTTTGCACTCATAGTCCTTCTCGCCAGTGTGAAACCTCTGATGTTGAGTGAGTTCATCACCACGTCTGAATGCCTTCCCACAGTCTCTACACTCATAGGGCTTCTCGCCTGTATGAATTCGTTTATGAATAACGAGGCTCGAGCCCCATCGAAAGGCCTTCCCACAGTCCTTACACTCATAGGGTTTCTCACCAGTGTGAATTTTCTGATGCTGAGTCAGTTGGTTACCCCAACGGAAGGCCTTTTTACATTCTTTACACTCATAGGGTTTCTCACCAGTGTGAATTTTCTGATGTTGAGTAAGTTGATAGCCACGACTAAAGGCCTTCCCACATTCCTTACACTCATAGGAATTCTCCCTATTATGAAGTCTCTGGTGTGGTCTTGTAGAGGGATTTTCTCTCTCAGAGGGCTTTTTTGCATAGCTGGTTTTCATTTGGTTGAAATATCCCTCTCGAGGGCCCTGTGCTCCTTCCAACTCACCTTCACACATCCAGTCAAGGCCAAGGGATTTACTTTTCCCATCTGGGTTCCATCTGGAAAAACGTATTTCATAAGTGCCCTTTTCTGTAGGTAAATTCTTCGTCTCATATGGTGACTCCAAATCTGGGGGAAAAAAACATATTTTTCTCTCCTTTTAAGGAAAACAAAGGGACCTAGCTACAAATCAAAAACTTCTCTAGTAGAAATAAAACTTCTCTAGTAGAATAAAGATGAATCAACTAGACCTTTGTTAAAATGTAAAGTCCATGTCTGACACCACAATCAGTGTCTTAACAAAGAAACACTGAAGACTGACCATCAGCGCTACTGTTTCACATCAGCTGAAGACAATTAAGCAAAAGACATTGGAGGAGGAAATCTCAAAAATGGAGACGAAAAAGAGCACAATTTATAGATGTTATGATGACATACCTGGAAAATCCAGGAAAATCAAATTTTATAACCACCTAAAAGTCACAACCAGAGACTTCAAAAATGATAAAGGGATACAGAACAAACAGGTGGATCAGACAGGTAGTGAAAAGGTCTTATTTTAAAGTGCTGACGGCATGCTACCTGGAGGAAAGTAGAACATAGTAGTTGATGGTATTGATTCTGGACCGGAATTCTTTTTCTTTTAAACATTTCATTTATTTATTTTTAGAGGGTGGCAGAGAGGGAGAAAAAGAGGGAGAGAAAAACTGATCGGCTGCCTCTCCCAAGCCCCCACCCAGGGCCTGGCCAGCAACCCAGGCATGTGCCCTAACCAGGAATGGAACTGGCAACCTTTAGGTTGGCAGGCCAGTGCTCAATCCACTGAGCCACACCAGCCAGGGAAGGGCCAGAATTCTTACATTCATCTTGTTTCTGCCTCCATCTGACCATGTCACTGGGTACCCCAGCATAACCACCTACAAATCAGACTTAATCATGGTGCCTATCTCATAAACTTGAGAGGATGAAATGAAATGTGTCTGCACACACACATACACACAGTCCCTAGAACAATGTCTGGTATGGAGTAAGCACAATATTAGCCATAAATATCATGGCTGTTATTTTACTAACAGAAAAATAAGAAATTTTCTTAAAAAAAAAAAAAGATTTTATTTATTTATTTTTAGAGAGAGGGGAAGGGAGGGAGAAAGAGAGGGAGAGAAAACATTAATGTGTGGTTGCCTCTCACATGACCCCCATGGGGACCTGGCCTGCAACCCAGGCATGTGCCCTGACTGGGAATCAAACTAGTGACTCTTTGGTTCACAGCCATGCTCAATCCACTAAGCTATACCAGCCAGGGCCAAGAAATTTTCTGAGACAACAAGATATTATCACCCAACATTTAACTCAGAGTTCAAAGATTTATAACCTTCAACCTCACTTCAGATACATGTCAGAAATGGAATATGCTCACTTCAGTTTTACGTGAATTGTTTGTTCAATTCACTTCCACATCAGACATAGAAGCTGCTTTACCAGAGCAAATCAAGTCACCCCAAAGAACCACGGGTAATTTGGGCATTAACATAGTATCACAGTATGAAGCTTAGTTTCCTTGGAGATGGTTGTGAAATAAATATTCCATAACTCTAATTCACCCTCTGTTCATGAAGAGAGTGGTAACTGCAGGAAGGGCCCGACAAAGGTGGGAAGATCACTGATGGATGACAAGGGAAAGGTGTGTGTACCCACTTTCAACTTGACAAAGCTCAAAGCATTCCCAGGAACAGGAAGAAGATTCAACTTGTTTCTTGAAAGATAGCCCTAAAGTTCACAATGGAGGGAGCTGACATTCCAGGGGGCAGAGTCCAAGTTACATGATGCAGGCAACTCACCCAGGGAGACCAAGTTACTGTAGTTCTCCAACATCACATCCCAGTACAGGTCCCTCTGTGTCGAGTCCAGGCAGGCCCACTCCTCCTGAGAGAAGTCTATGGCCACGTCTGAGAACGTCACCAGACCCTGAAAACACAATGATGAAATGAAAGGGCATGGTTTCAAGAGGAAGGAGAGGAGAGGCAGGCCTATGCTCTGGGTAGAGAGAATACAGTGTGTAGACTGAAAGCCTGTGATATGGATAGGGGACAGTAAGGAAGGACTGAGACAAGCAGAATCCCTCCACGTCACTGAAGAGATTCCCACGCATCCCACCCTGCCAGAGCATGGATGAAACAATCCCAGATGTCCCGCCCCCACAAGCACAGAGCCTGCCTTGTGCCTGCCTCATATTCCCACACATTCTCAGCTGGTGAGGATTCCTGTGGCATCCTTTGCCCTTTAAGGGAAAGAAGACAATTCCTATGGTTTTGTTTCAGAAATGTTATATAAGATCTTTTATCTTCAAAAACAGGGTTTGTATGTTTGTTTTTAAGCCTCAAGTTCATCATTGGCCAGGTTATCTTTTAAATAGTCTTCCTCTGTGATGACAAAGACATTTTACTCCATCATAAGGATGAATTAGACTCTAATTATTATAGTTATACACTTAGGTTGGACAGACGACTAAGGTTTTCCCCAATTCTGGGAGCGTATGATCATCTGTTTCTCTGTCCTGGATGATCTTACCTGTCACCACCCCCACCCCCACCCCTCCTTGGTTCCTGATTTAGAAGACACTGGTATCAGCTGACGCCAAAGCATACAGAGGTCTGGCAGTTTGGTTCAACAACACCAATGACCTCTCAGGTTCCCTGGCAAGACTGTGATCGCTGAGCCCATCGGTGTAATTACAGCTCTATCTGATTCTAAAGCCTCATAAAGCTTGGGCAGCTGCCACGCACTAAGCCCCAGACCAAGGGACCCATATTCCCTCCTATCTGCCTGGAAAAAAAGGTAAGTGCAGACTTTTTGCTTTCTTCTGTGCGCAAATGGGTCCGGCATCTCTAACTAATCAAACCATAGATCTGATTCAAATCCTTCTTTCAAAAGACTTTCTTCCTCCGTTGCTCCAATATTCCTCTTGACAAAAAACTGAGCACAAGGGAGACACTGAGTAATCAGCTCCACATCGTGTGAACATTAGCCACGCAGGTGGGCACGGGTGACATGGCACCACTGTTCGCTGGAACAGGACGAACTGGGAAGTAGGTATTTGAGATGGGACTCGCTTGGGCAGGAGGCTTCCGGATAATTCGTAAAAACAGCCACAGGACTTGAACATCACATTTCAAAAAGGAAAGAGAAATACACACTTACGTGGGCCATAGTTTTAGAATCAAGAACTGATTGGTTGTCTAGGGGGTTTCCTTTACCGAAGGCACAGAATCCAGGGGATCCAGAGAAGCCAGAGCTAGATGAGGAGAGAGAGGCACTGAAGTAAGTGCACCCTAGTTCCCAAAATGACTGACTACAACCTTTGTGCTCCTCCACCTTTGCTTCCAGAGAACCCCCAGCTCCTTTTCCAACACCCACACATAAACACTACACATCTGGAACAGATTAAAGGGGTTCTGGGGAAAAAAACAAAAACAACAAGCACTCTCAAATTCCAGGAAACCCAGTGGCACAGAATGGAAGGCAGGAGCTTTTATTTATTTATTTTTTGCACTGAAGTCAGACCCAGGGATTTTAGCAGGAGGATTTCTGGCCAGCTCCATGTTAGGGAGTAAGTGTTAAGAATTTGTCCTTGACCAAAAACAGGTTCAGCCTTTGCCCTCAGCTTCTAAGAGGTAATTTACCTCATACTTGATAAGAAGGTCTTTGTTTTGGGTACCTACTGGCCACACTGTATCTTAGGATGGGGCTGGCTATTCCTAACAGTCTTGGCTGGGGGTGCTGACCATTCCCAACACCCTTGGGTGTGGGCGGTTGGCCATTCCCAAGAGTCTGAAGGTTGCATCTTGTCATATTAAAAGGACCAGCCAGGTGATTCAAGATAGGGGTTTGGGTCATGGGGTATCAATTAACCTGGAAGTGGAAACTGAAGTTATCATCTGAACAATGAATCAATCAATCATGTCTATATATCCATATAATCAATTAGTCAACTGTGCCTGCATGGTGAAGCCCCAGCGAACCCTGGACATTGGTGCTTAGGTGAGAGTCCCTGGTTGGCAATGCTCTGTGTGTGTTGTCATATGCAGATGCCATCAGAGTAACCAGTTCTGACTCCTTGGGGAGAGGGTACTGGAAGCTCACGCTGTGAACACCCCTGGGCCTTGCCTTATACACCTGTTTCCTTGGCTGACTCTACTCTGTATCTTTTCTGGGTAATAAACCATACCCCTGAGTAGAATAGCTTCCAGTGAATTCTGGGAGTCCTTCTAATCTTGAACTATTGATCCTGAGGCTGGTTTCTGGAAACTCCCAAATCTGCACTTGGTGTTAAAACTGAGGGTTGTGTTGGGTGGAGGCTGTGCCCTCAAACCTTCCAGTAGGACTAGCTCTGGGCAGTGGGGGTTGTGAGCTGGACCTGAGTGGGTGTGTTTAGGGTGCTTAGTGTCCCCTGGTCACACCGTCCAGGGTCAGGAGGGGCTGCATTTTCCAAACTTGAATCTCTTCTGGCCTCTAGATAGGGTGATATGGGTCAGGACACGGCAGGTGGACGGGGAGGAGAAGGAAATGCCCAGGCAGTGTCAGTGCTTTGCGTCCCCAAAAGCTGACTGCACAAACACATGCGGACTATCAATGCAAAACACTGATGTTAGTGATTACTCACTGCTAAGTTGGAAGAAATACTGAGACATGAAAAATATTTCAGATATATTGTCAGTAGGAAAATCAGGGTACCAATACCAGATGATACATTGTATATAACATATCCCCTATATATAAATATATACATACACACAATATGATGTGTTTATATATAAGATATATGAATACACACACACAGAGACAAACACACATATACTGACAAACCAACCATAAGACATCAATGGAAAGAGAACCATAAAATGAGAAACAGAGGAATGGAAGGAAACATCCTGGAAAGTTATATACAAAAGAGAGGTAACACAGCAGGTCTGAAACTGCTCTCTTTCAGCCTGCTTCCAAGATTGCTCCTTGGCTGGACTTCCAGTGACCCCAGCACTCCCTAACTGGTAACAGGGGCTCTCTCTTCTGGATCTTTGGTAGATGATAGGCAGAGGGTGCCTATGTGACTGATGCCAGATAAACCCTGGGCTCCCAGACTCTGAGCTTCTCATAGACAACACAGCATCTGTGTGCACTGTTGGAACTGGATGGCGGATGCATTAAGCATGTCCCGTGAGCTTGCAGCCGTTTTTTCCCCAAAGTTTTCTGGGCACCTTTCCCCGCAGGGTCTTTGCCATGTATCCTTCGGTTCCCTTCACTGTAATAAATCTTAGCCACGAGTATGGTGGCAGGTTGAATTCTGAGTCCATCTACAGAATCACTGAACCAGATGGTGGCCTTGGGGACCCCTACACACCCTTTGATGTTGAGTTCCAGGCCTTGACCACCGGCTGTCGTGTGCTTCTTCCATTCATAGTTTCCCTTCCTTGCTGGATGACAAGCAATGGACACGCCACCATGTCTTTCCAGTCATTCCAAATACTAACACCACAGGGTCAGGCATACTGCAGGCACTTAACAGAAGTGTGATTTTTGACTAAAAAATCTCACTTTTTGGAATGTATCCCAGGGAAGAAGCTATAATAGTGCACACGTATATGCACATGAATGTTTTAGAAATTTTTTTATGGGACAGTTTTTTAAAAAAATTGAAGTAACTGTAGATGCATGTGCAGTTATAAGAAATAATACAAAGGGACCCTGTGTACCCTTTACCCAGTTTACCCCAATGGTACTACGTAGCAAAACTACAGTATAATATAACAACCAGGATGTTGAGATTGACACACTCCATCAATTTTATTCAGATTTTCCAGAGAACTATTCTAAAAAAAATGAAAAGGTAGAAATATAAATATCTCACAGTAAAGGATAGAGTAAATAAATACGGTCTGCTATAATGGCAGGTATTTATTAATAATGATATTGACTTTTATTAATTGAGAGAGCAATCTAAGATGAATCACCAAGCAAAGGCAGGTTTGAAAACGTTATGTGTAATGTGGGAGGACAGGTCTTGGTGAAATGAAGAACACAGGTTCTGTGGTCTGGCTTTCAGGATGTGACTCTTAGTCCTGACAGTTAATGACCTCAGAGTGTCTATTCTCCTACAGGTAAGATTGGAGTAAAAAGTGTAGCTACTGCGTGTGACTGTCTCAACTATTAAGAACAGAATCATATAAAATGCAATAATACGTAATAATCATGTAATACAAGTGAACTATTATTATTGAAGATCAATAATGTCAACACCCCTCAACCCATTTTTATGAAATTCAAGCCTGCTGTGTCCAAAAAATATGTGTTATAATTGATGCTAACTAAACACTCTCAGAGACACTTAAGAATGAAATTCTTTTAAATTAACAATATTAGCAAAAAAGAAAAAATTCTGAGATACACAAAAAGGAAATGTTCCCTCCCCATCAATAAAGAGGGAGAACTATGCTCTTGCATCAAAAATTCAGTTGAAAGAATCTAAACTAAAACAATACTAAATTGAGACCATTATATGCCAAAATGAGAACATCACTGAGTGCCTAAATCTTGTATTCTGTGTGATATGGGAGATTTATGTGAACATTTTAAATACTTTATATATATTTTAGAGAGAGGGGAAGGGAAGGAGGAAGAGAGGGAGAGAAACATCAATGTATAGTTGCCTCTCACAGCCCCCTACTGGGGACCTGGCTCTCGCAACCCAGGCATGTGCCCTGACTGGGAATTGAACCAGTGCCCTTCGGTTCACAGGCTGGCACTTAATCCACTAAGCCACATCAACCAGGCCTTGGGAGATGTTTTCAAAGCAAGAAGGGGATTGCTGGCGCACCTCTCCCCTCCCCATACACCCACACAGGTATAATGTGACCCATGGCTGAAGTGGATTACTTTTACAGACTAAGATCTGGAAAGTCTTTGGCTCACTTACACGACCAATTAGCAGAATTCAGTGCTCTCGAAACAAAACCATACACATATGCTTAGAGCAGAAGTGGAGGACTGGAAACATACATACCATAACCATAATATCAAAAGTCATTTTCTCTGGACGATATGATCATGGGTAATTTCGAGTTTCTTCTTTTTGAGCTCCTTAGGAAATTGAAATTTTTTTTGCAGCAGACCTGCAGATTACTGCTGCAGATCACAGGCCTATTATAAAAAATATAATTTAAGATAGTCCCAAATTAAAAAGAAAATTAACAAAGAAAAACCCCCCATAGTTATGGGGTGGGGTGCAGTATATTGCAGCCATTAAGGGAAAGTTGAATGAACAGGCCTGTGGTAGACAGAATAAGTGTCTTCCAAGATGTCCACGTCCTATTTCTGGAAACTGTGAATAAGTTACTTTACATAGCAAAGGGGAGTTAGGTTGCAGGCAGACTTAAAGTCACTAATCAGCTGACCTTAAGATAGGAAGAGTACTCAGAATTATCCAGGTGGATCCAATGTAATTGTGAGACTCCATAAAAGTAGATGAGGCCTATCAGAGAAGAGAAGGATCTGATCGCAGAGGCAGGTTCAGAGTGATGTGACGTGAGAAGCCTTGACTTGTCCTTGCTGGCTTTGAAGACAGAGGAATGGGCTATAATTCCAAGAACTTCGGCAGCCTTGGGAAACTGGGAAAGGCAGGGAAAGAGTGCTCCCTAGAGCCTCTGAAAAGGAAAGCAGCCTTCCCAATGCCCTGGTTTTAGCCATTTAGGACTTCTGACATCTGGGACTGCAAGATGACAAATCTGTGCTGTTTTAAGCCACTAAAACTGTGGGAATGTTACAGTAGTAAAAGGAAAGTGACCCAAGTGTTGACAAGGCCCAGTGTTGAAAAAACAGCTGACAAACCAATCACCTCCCTGATGTTGAACATCCTTTCGGTGTGTCTCAGCAATACCATCAGACCCTGAGCACAACAGTGCAGCTAAGCGACTCTGCAGACTGATTAGGGAAAGTGTGCAAAGCAGACAGAAGAATGTTTGGTACAGGGAAGGTGTTCAATAAAAGTGGCCCCCCTCCCTTCCTTCTTCACTGAATAATCAACTAAAATGACATATTGAGCCCTGGCCAGGTAGCTCAGTTGGTTAGAGTATCATCCTGATACACCAAGGTTGCGGGTTCGATCCCCAGTCAGGGCACATATATGAATAAACCAACGAATGCATAACTAAGTGGAACAACAAATTGATGTTTCTCTCCTTTTCTCTCTCCCTCCCTCTCTCCCTCCCTCCCTCCTTCCCTTCCTCTCCTCCTCAAATCAATAGATAAAAAAATTAGCCCTGGCTGGTGTAGTTCAGTGGATTGAGGACCAGACTGTGAACCAAAGACCCTTGGTCGTGGGTTAGACCAAGGGTCTAATTTGAGGGGACATGTCCACATTTGTGAATGTCATGAAGTTGCGGACTTTTCCCCAGGATGACAGCCATGCTTATAAACATATGCAATAAGTCTGTCTACAATTTCCCTTGGAAAATGGGAAATGAAATTAAAGGGAGAACCTTAGGCTAAGGTTTTACACTCTTCATTTTAAGAACTTGCAAGTACTCATCACAAACTTCATACGTATGTTGCTCCTGACCTACAGAACAACCGGACTTAACACAGAGCAAAAACAGGATTCGCTGAACACTTAGGCTATGGGGGCTGTTCTAAGGGGTTTCACCTATGTTAGCTCATCCTCCTCACAACCCTTCCTTTATAAAGCCCAAAATGCTAAGAAGAGGTAGAGACAGGACTGGAGCCCCGATACTCTCGATCAGCCTTGGCAAACTACAGTCCCGAAGCCTGTTTTTGCAGGGCCAGATGCTAAGAATGGGTTTTACATTTTTAAAGGGTTGTAAAAACAAAAACAAACTATCAAAAAATAAAGGAGGAGGAGGAAGGGGCACAATTCTCTGCACCTTAAGTGTGAACTGTACATAGTGACTTCCTTCCAAAGAGTATGACATGAAAAGAGGGGAAAAGGGGTAACTTTCCAGGGGAGAAAACTAACAAAACACTACCTTGGCCAGATGGTCAAGGGCAACCTCAACAATCATAAATCCTGTTGACAGTTTGTATCCTCTGTCTGTGATCTTGTACCCTCAAACCCACAAACCCAGTCTAACTGTGGGAAAAACATCAGATTCCAGTGGAGGAGCATCCTGCAAAACACCTGACCAGTACCTCTTAAAACTGTCAAGGTCATCAGAAACAAGGGAAGTCTGAGAAACTGTCACAGCCAAGAGGAGCCCAAGGAAACATGACAATGAATTGTAACATGATCTCCTGGGTGGGATTCTGGAACAGATGAAGAAGCTCATGTAAAAACTAAGGAAAACAGACGAAAGCATGGACTCTAGTTAACAATAATGAATCAAAATCGGCCCATTCATTAAAACTAATGCCCTATACTAACGTAAGTTGGTAATAATGGGGGAAATTGGGTGCAGGATACCTGGGAATTCTCTGTACCAAAAACATAAAATATTTAATTTGTGACCCTTTCCAGAAAAAGATGACCAACCTGGGCTGTAGGTCCAGAACCCATAACCAATATCAATTGCTTCTTATAGTTCATAAAACATGCAACTAAATAAACCATCAGACCTCAAACAAGACCTGGCTCAATACAATGCATTTCTGTTTATTGACTACTGAAAGAAATCCCTGCCTTTATAACAAAGATGTTTGCTCTGACTCATTCTCAAAAGCCCCATGAAGTGTTTTACTTCGTCTTCAAACCTTCTCCTTTTATATTGTGCACTGAACGACAGGCCTGTGCAAAGACCAAAGATGTCTAGTGTTTGATTCCACCTAAAAATGAATATTCTCTTTACCAAATCACACTCTAAAATAAGGCGCAAACACTAACCTCCCAGTGGTATTCTTCGGTACCATCATATTCTTGGAAAGGAGGAACATAGAAGGGGTGTGAACAATTGGTCAAGAGGTGAGTGCTTACTGGAGAGTGTGGGTCAGTGGGGAGTACACTGAGGGCTAAACCTGCGTGGCCGTTACTCCTCTCCGGAAGGAATTACTGAGATAGGTCACTGTTAGGGAGGGCATTTCAGGTCAAGTAAAGCAAATATTCTTAAGCCCTATAAATAAATAATTTACTGAACAACAACAACAACAACTGAACCTTGATTTTAAGATGTGTAAGGATTCTTCTCCCTCCTGGGGACACTTTTTCTGAAGGATGGCTGGCCTGGAGGAAAGGAGAGAATGAGACATCAGGACCTTTCTGGAGCACAGACTCCCTCAAAACACATCTCCAAGGCCACATCTGTCCAAATGTCATATCTAAAACCAACCAGAAGCAAGGGGAAACTCAGATCTGAGCATTTCAGAGATTCCTGGGGACTAGGCTCCAGCGATCGATCGGCTCTTGAAATATGTAGCTGTTCCCTTCCCCCACCTGCCAAGTCAGGGACCTCTCCCCCGGAAAACAGGAATCTTATTCCTGAGGCCTTTGCATCCTGTATTCAAACCTGTATGAAGAGCACTTTTAGCTCTAAAATTGCTATCTCAGGACTAGGCGCCCCTCTTGTTGGTCATTTTCATTACAGGGTTCAGACTCTGACTTCCCTCCGGGGCTCCTCCACCTCCAGGAGGTGCCACCTGGCTGGGAAGCGAAGGCAGAGGAGCGGCAGAGACATCACAGCTACGGGTTACACTGTCGCACACACTGGTGCCCCTCAATCGTGGCCACACACCCAATTATCCCAGCACAATCCTGCACTGGTCACAGCCGAACAATCTCACCGTTAGAAGACACATCTTGGTCCTGTCACACCCACCGACACCCACGCCAGAGTCACGGTGCTCGGCCCTGACCACCCCACAGAGAAGCAAAGCACATCTCGCAGCCATGGAGAAGCATTCGGGCCCTGCCACCCGCGCAGAGCCCGCACGCAGGTAACTCAGACGCAGCAGCGTCACCAAGTCACGGCGCGGCCGTGTCCCCCTCGCCCCCCACACATAATCACGCGCAAGCGCGTCACAGACATGGGGACAGGGCCTGTCACCCTCATGACGCTCGCACTCACCTCAGTCCTGGGGACGTGGCCCGGTCCCTGACACTGACACACACGCGCGCGCGCGCACACACACACATCCCTCTCTGCAGCCGCTCCCGCAGCCGCAGGCCGAGGCTCCGCTTCAGGCCTCCTCTCCCGGGGCGTCTCGCTCCCCGCCATCCCCCGTGGCATCCCGCGCGGGTTTCCACCTGGGATACTAACAACTTACCGCTTGGAACCCAAGGACCAGGGCGTCACGAGGGGGCGCAAGGTTGAGGTTAACTCTGGATGGCATCCAGGGAAGCTAGAGCCTAAAAAACCCTGCGCGCTGGAAGCGCAACTCCCAGCATGCACTCAGAACGCTCCTAAGGAAGCCGTGCCTCAGAGGCCTCTGGGAAATGCAGTCCAGAATCCGGGAATCCTGACCTGGAAGCCGGCGGCTCACTTCCCCAGCATGCAACTCTACAAAGCCCTAATGAACTTTGCGCACTGACTTTTGGGAAATGCAGTTCACTTCGGTGGAACTGTCCGGGCTGGAAGCACCGCCTTCTGGAGGCATCTTGCCACGCCCCCTAAAAGTCTTGTGCCTCCAGAATCTTTGGGGTGCGGGTGTGGGGTACGTGTTACAGAGTTGCAGAATCTACGAATGCTGGGAACCCTGCCCGCCCTTCAGATTTTTCATTGGAATTTCGGCCCACGGCTAAGGACAACGTGCCACAGACTCCTGGGGAGTGTAGTTCAACGTCAAGCAAGGACTCGTCAAAAGAAAAAATGGGAGTCCTGCGATGTTGGTTGCGCCCCCCACCCATTTCGGACCCTTTCATTAGCTAGCTAGTAATCTGTGTGACGTCACTTTCGGATTAGAGCTGAATCTTGAACAACGTGAATTTGAACTGCCAGGGTCCAGTTATATACTGGAATCCGCCATACGTTTGAGTTGCTTTCTTTTCCTCCTTTTTTCCTTCAGATTTTACTTACTTATTTCTTTAGAGAGAGGAGAAGGGAAAGAGAAAGGGAGAGGAACCCACAACCCAGCATTTGTCCAGACCAGGAATCCAACCAGCGTCCTTGGCTTTGCAGAATGACGCCAACTGAGCCACACAGCTCAGGGCTGCGTTTGAATTTCTTTGGTGTAATGTGGCATAGGGTTGCTCCCCGCCTATTTTAAGTAACTGTTTTCAACAATATAAGGTAAAAGCTTAGGGTGGCATGGACCGCTTATATTTGGAAGCCAAGGTATTTTCCTTTTAATAACTTGGAAACCGTTTAAGTCAAAAGCTGTTTTTGCTGTCCGGTAGAGACGCTGTGAATCCAGCGGAGGAGCTGGAATCTTGGTGGGGGATAGATATTAGAGCAGTTGCTGAGGAAAGAATGTTTAAACTTGGAGATAATTTTTATAAAAATATAATCGAGCCAAATAGCATAAGCTTGTAAGCACGATCTGAACAGAATGAGAAAAATGCTGCCGAGAGTGTCAGTCTGCAACTTTTATGCATTTGGAATTAAGGAGAGAAGGTAAGGAGGATTACTTGAAGGGAGAAAGCACGGTGGAGATTGAATTACCAGAGAGTTAACGAGATTGTGTGATCTCTTGAGGGTGGTTATTCTTATTTCAGTGGTCTGTCAACCTATCAACAGATGCATGGAAACAATGGACAGGGCTTGCTTAAGGCAAAGATAAATCTTTTGCTAAAGAAGTTAAATGCCTAGGGTGTGACTACCTACTATGATCTGCTCAGTAATTTATGATCAAAATACTTTCTCCAGAACACCCCCCCCCTTTTTTTTTAATACAGTGGTGAGATCCGGGAGTATCCATGGCCTAAACAATGAGAACTGGTTATTTAATTAATTGTGAACTGGATCTCTCTGTAAGGGGATAGACACTGGAAGGTGAAAAGCAAAACTTTGCTGGTGTGGAATGTTCAATTTTTTTTTATTTTTTAAATCTTCACCTGAAGATATGTTTATTGATTTGAGAGAGAGAGGAGGGGAGGGGAGGGAACACTGATGCGAAAGAGAAACGAAAGAGAAACATCAGTCGGTTACCTTGCATACCCTCCCCGACTGAGATTGGGGATCTAACCCACAACCTTTTGGTGAATCGGATGATGCTCCAAACAACTGAGCCACCAGGCCAGGGTGGAATGTGCGATTTTATATTAACTTCCACTAGTACTTAATTTCTATTTCCCCCCAAGGCAGAGAAGCAACCCTGGAGCCTTGGACCTGGGTGTTGTGGGTGGAGGGGAATCTAATAATTTAGGTCACCAATGTGCTGCTTTAAAGTAGCTACTTAAACTCTGGCTGGTGTAGCTCAGTGGATTGAGCCCAGGCTGCTAACCAAAGGGTTGCCAGTTCAATTCCCAATCAGGGCACATGTCTGGGTTGCAGGGGCAAGGTTCCCAGTGGGGGCGACATGAGAGGCAACCACACAGTGAAATTTCTCTCCCTCTCTTTCTCTCTCCCTTCCCCTCTCTCTAAAAATAAATAAATAAAACCTTAAAAAATTAAAATTTTAAAATAAAATAAAATAGCAACTTAAAAACTAACAATAGATGCTAATTCCTTGGTTCCTCTTTATCTTCAGTTTCTTGATCTATTACACACTGGAGAAGAACTATAAATCCATATACCTGAAATAATGCTGGATAGCATCTACTCTTTTCATTTAGTTGAAATTTCCTTTTGTCCTGCTGTGATTTTTTTGATGGATGTTCTAGGTGTACATTGAAATGAAATAAAGAGTGTTTCTTAGGTAATAGTTCCATTTGTGTTTACTAATTTAGGTATACTAAATCTTCAGTGTGGACCTCACTGCAGGGTTACATTCAGAACTTCTAACAGGTAAGGAAAGAGTTTGGAGGCAATTTCTAGTTCAATATCTTTTGTACTCCTTTATACCCAATCTGAATGAGAAGTCCCTGAAGTTTTCTTCCCTAGCTCTGAGGAAATAACAGGTCTTTCCCCACATTAATAAAGTTTTATTTTCCCTCATCTGTCCTCCAATCTTAAAATGTTGCTTTAATTGCTAAGGCATTAAAAGAGGGACATTGTCTCAGTAAAGCTACTTTTATTGAAGGCACTAAGTTCATATCTGTCTCGTTCAGAGTTATATTTATAATCCAATTGTAGTTTTCAAGTTTAATAATTATTTATCAGTGTTGTGTGATAGATTGCTTTTATCACTTGTGCATTCGGAATTAATATTAACTTAATAATAGCTTAAAAACACATTGTTTATCAAATTTTAAGAATAGCATTTAAACATATATTTTGTTGTAGAGAACTGTCCTAGCTATTAAGTAAAAGCATTTCAGCATAGAAAAAAAAAGAATGTTAGTACATAATTCTTTGGAGGAGAAAGTTGTTCTCTAATTTCCAGAGGGAAAAATGTACCATATTTATTACTCCTAGGATGCCAGAACTCCACTGAAGGGAAACTAACATATTTCTCACTAATTTCAGTCTTTTACAAGTTTTCCTGAAATCAAGTGAGTTATTGGTGTGTTAAATATCTTTAAAATAATTAACTACCATATTTTGCCATGTATAATGTGCTCCTGTGTATAATGCACCCTCAGGTTTTTGGCCCAAACTTTCAGGAAAAAAGCTTTTGTTTTAATTTTTTAATTCAATAATTTATTTATTTATATTTAGAAACAAAACCGATTATTGAATTCCAGGGTATTATTTTGCATATGGATATCATTATTGCTTTCTAGAGTTATGCTTTTAATGCAAAAGCATAAATAAAAGAATTAAAAATATTTATGCATCGCTTCCTGTACTTTTAGCTAAGTTCAAAAACATTTATACATCCCTGACTGGTGTGGCTCAGTGGATTGAGCGCCAGCCTGCAAACCAAAGGGTCGCTGGTTTGATTCCCAATCAAGGCATTTGCCTGGGTTGCAGGCCAGGTCCCCAGCAGGGGGTGTGCAAGGGGCAGCCACACACTGATGCTTCTCTCCCTCTCTTTCCCCCTTCCCCTCTGTCTAAAAATACATTTTTAAAAATTAAAATAAGCCCTGCTGGTGTAGCTTAGTGGATTGAACGTGGGGCTGCAAAGAGAAGTGTCACTTGTTTGATTCCTAGTCAGGTCAGGGCACATGCCTGGGTTGCAGGCCATGTCCCCAGTAGGGGGCGTGCTAGAGGCAACCACACATTGATGTTTCATTTGCCCTCTTTCTCCCTCCCTTCCCCTCTTTAAAAATAAGTAAATAAAATCTTAAAAAATATTAAAATAAAAATACGTATACAGATACAGAATTAGTACTGCCCATGTATAATGTGCATCCTTATTTTTCCCTCAAAAATTTGGGCAAAAAAAGGATGCATTATATATGGCAAAATACAGTATACTCAATTAAAAGAAAAAACATTGTGTAAATAGGCATGAAAACAGATGGAGAGTATAATTCATATTAATGAAGAAGTGGTCCCAATTCTTACAAGCAGAAACCTTTCCCGTCTGACAGCTGCTACTAAATCTACATCCTAAAACTTTTAAAACGTCAGTGTAATAGGAATCCCAAGAGAAAATATTACAAGATATATTTGAACTTGACAAGCACTGAAGTCCATAGGAGTTTTACAATTTTATTTTTTAATTTAACGTATTGGGCAGACATTGGTTAATAAAAATATATGCATTTCAGGTGTACATTTCTGTATACTCCACTGTATGTTCACCACCCAGAGTTTAGTCTTTTTCTGTCTCCCTGTATTTGACTTCTTAACACTCTTCATGTTTCCCCCCCACCTCACTTTCTCTGGCAACCACTGTACTGTTGTCTATGTCTAAGAGTTTGTTTTGTTTGTTCTTGTTGCTTTCTGGTTCATATCCCACATATGAGTGAAATTTATGGTTCTTGTCCTTTTTTGTCTGGACGTTGATGGGATTTCGATGTGGTCATCTGGGGTGGTACATCTCAGAAATGCTGATGCCAACCACATATAGTGATTCCATCAGAATCTCTGGTCATTTTGTAAACTCCCATTTGAGAAATAGCACTTAGGCTGCCTTAAAGAAGATTCAGTTAAGGGCTAAGCTTGTTTCTTGTGGAAATCACTTCATTGTAATTTGTGGTGCATAGGAAGACACAGGACACCCCTCTCAGTCTGGGACCATATATTGTCCACGCAGAAATGTGGAAGCCTGTTCTGTCAGGTTGCTTACGCCTACATCAGGAGCTCTAGATGATCCCAGAGAATAGGGAACTCTGAGTGCTAGGGTGAGAATGCCTATCTTCCTGCTTCCACGTAAGAGGGCATCTGCCGGAATTACCTCCTTCTGTGGTGTGGGTTAACCTGTTACTGAGGGAGAGGGCATGGGGACAGAGGAGAGGTTTCTCTGTGTGGGGGGCAGTCTGAGGCCTGTCCAAGTTTGGTTTCTCATGACTTTGTCTTTCATACCCAAGAGTGACCTTTTAGCATTCCCAAAAACTTAGGAAGAAGGAAGCTAGATTCTTTCCAAAAGCTGCAGGCTTGGTGATTTGATGTTTTTTCTTCCTTTCAAATGCCATCTTTCAGACAACTTGATAGCTCGTCATTTAATCCAAAACTCATGACTCTGGGTAGCTCAGTGGGTTAGAGCATTGTCGCCATACACCAAGGCTGCAGGTTTGATCCGTGGTCAGGGCACATACAGGAACCAATGGATGTATAAGTGAGTGGAACAAGTTGATGTTTCTCTTTCTCTCTCCCTCTCTTTTTCTCTCCCTTCCTCTCTCTAAAATCAATAAAAATAGAACTCATCGCCTTCGGCACTTTCATTTCTCTCAGCCATTTACCCAAGTCAACAGAAAACACTTTGGATATCCTTTTATTATGTACCTTGTTGAAACATCCTAATATTTTTCCTAGTCTATTCCATTAGCTTCCTAGTGGATCTCTTTCTTCTGCAAGCTTCGCTTCACTTGGCAGTCATAGAGAAGCCTTCTACAAACACAAACTTCATATTGTCACTTTCCTGCTTAATTCCCCCAACCCCAACCCATGCTCTCTGATTGCTCTTAGTTTGAAATCCAGATGTGTTACCAAAGCAGCTTTCTATAATCTGGTCCATGACGCCTGCCAGTTTTCTCCTCATACATTTTCTTTCCATGCACACACCCTCCTGGCTCACACAATATATTTCTGTTCTTCCATCACACCTTTGTCCTTCTTCCTGGCAGGGGCTTTGCATAGCTCTGACCTATGTTTGGAATGACCGGCTTCTTCCTCTTGCCAGTGGCTGACTCTGGTTCATTTGTCTTGTCTCAGGTCCAGTATTGTCTCCTAACAGAGGCTATAAAGGGTATGTTTATGCATCCCCTTAGGTACCCCATGAGAACCACTGCCTGGTCATTCTTGTGAAATTTATTTGTAGATTTTTTCATTTTTGTTTTATCTGTCGGCAGTTGTAGCCTATGTTCCATCATAACCAGTAAATGTTATGCTAATGTCATAGTCTATTAATTTTGGGGCAGTATCTGTTTCCCTCAATTCTTCTATGTTTCCAGGTATATAGTTTTGTCATCTATACACAGAGAGAGTCTTAACACCTGTTTCCAATTCTTATTGACTTTTAAAATTGCCTTGGCTATACTTCCAATATAATGTTAACTAAATGTAATGGGCAATCTTGTGCTACTTGGTGTTGTTTCTGACCTTAGTAGGACTTTCTCTAGTGCCTGCCTGTGAGCAGGATGAAGACTCCGTTTTCTTAGGTTACAAAATATCCATAAGCTTCTAATTTTTAAAGGTTTTCATTTCACATGGATCCATGTTGAATTCTGCCAAATAGAGGTCTTTACTTTTATGAACATTGTCATAAGATTTTCCTATTTAGAGATATGATGAACTACATCACGACAGTCACTTTGAGTTCTAAAAATAAACTGCACTTGGTCATCATTTTTTTTTAATTTTTTAATGGGCTGTTGCAATATACTTGCTAGTATTCATTTTACATCTTTGCATCTATAGGGAGAGGTGAGGTTTTCTGTTGTATTCTATTGGTACAGTTTCAAAGATTTCAGTGTCTGTGTTCAATTTAATGTCATTTGGAGGTTTTACTTCCTCTTCAATTCTTTTCAGTTGGACAGGTAGCATGGCCTTATCCAAAATAGTGGTAGAATTTTCATGTTAAGCCATCTCCACAGTGGTGCTTTGAATTGGGTAGGACATTTTTATAAACTTCTCTCTACCTTCTGTAGATATTTTTCTGTTTAGACTTCCTATCTCTGTTGGGGTTAATATTAGTAAAGTATATTTTCCTGGAAAACTTTCATACTGTCAGGATTTTCTAAGTTTGCTTTGAGTTTATGCAAATTTTTCCAGTGATTTCAATAATCAATTATCGAATCATGTTCTTCATATTACTCTTACTAGATTGAAAATCCCACTGAGCAGCTTTGAGTGAGTCCATTTCTCTGCATATAACATGAAATATGGGGCAGCTCAGGAGTCTGAAGATTGATAAAGAATTAGATTTTGGGTGGAAAAACTTCTCAGGGAAGTAGATAGTCAGCAAGGAAAACAGGCTGCACTGCCAGTCCCTCATGGGCAGAACCCCAGCATTTCCTGCTCTGTCATTGGAGACTCTATCTGCCTCCAGGCATCATGGAAAACAAAGTGTGTCTCCTAACGTCATCAGCCTCTTGGTGGATACTCACTAAATAATTGTTTCCCATAACTGGTAATTGGAACAAAGTTTTCCAAAAATATTCTCAGCTCCCAAGCCTGTCAGTGTCAGTGCTGCTACGGATGAAGTGATAATTGCAGAACTGAGGGGAGGGGAGGTCACCGAATCACAACTTAAATCTCAGACTCTGGCTGCCTCCCTGTTACATGTACCAACAGTGCTGACTTCACCATCAGCCAGCATGCAGGCAGCAGGAAGAAGTTGGTGGGTTTTCTCTTTATCAGCCTGAGAGGTAGAGACTGTAAGGGAAGGCATTGTATCAGGAGTCCAGGTAAGTGAACATACTGGACAAAAGGGATCTTGTGTGAGTGAAACGGGTGCTGCTCCAAAGCCACAAAGACAGGGAAAAAACTCCTGAGTCTTGAGATGAGCTGGTAAAGAGAGATGGGTCCTAGAGTTGCACCAGTTCTCGATGGCTCCTGATGTGATGTAGTGTGGTCCTCACTCACGGTCATGGTTGTTTAATCCAGTGATCATGAATCTGATTTTTAATGTGCTTAAGGGCTGGAGTTCTGGAGTTAGTCTCTATTCAACCTACTTTACAGGAATCATAGACCTAATTTTTAGGTCTCTAGAGGTGCACCTGTAATATCTGGATGCTTTTCAATCTATAGGAATCATCAGACCCAGTGCAGAAAGTGTTTCAGGGCAGTTACTGATATAGAAATGTTTCTTCTGACTCTGGGTATATAAATTGGAAACCATATTTAATAATTGTGTATATTTTTCCTGTGGAGACACTTTCACTACTTAAATAAGCAGCATTTAAAATATAAGTGTAAAAATTTCAGACAGTATTTTCAGGTTCAAATATATGTTTTGATATTTCTGTTGCTCTTAAATATTATAATACCAATCTAACACATGTATGTCATTTACACATTACACAAGTGTTTTGCCTTAACGTTACATTTTGCATATGTGCCTTGTATGTTAATATATGTCACAGAAATCTTGCCTTACTGCTAAGAATCTTATTTCACTCAGTTACTAATAAGTATGAATATGACCTGAAATTATTAATCATTTGCCTGTCAGAAATCAATGTTTCTTCTTCCATAGTTTCCTTGACTCATGTAATTGAGTTTTTTTTTTTTTTCCTGGAATAAAGCAAATGAGTCTTTCCATCGCCCTCCTAATATTGCACCCTTCTTACATTCATCATGTCCGACCTGTCGGGGGCGGGGACCTACAGTTTGTTCTGTGGTCAGTGCATCTACTTTATATGAAGATCTCTAAAGCTTTATTCAAAGTTTCTATTTGCCTATAGGATAAGTCTTCACACTAAAAATAGTCAACATTTGATGTCACAAAACTTTAAAAATAAAATACCACCAATCAAAGTCAAAATGACATAATTGAAAAACAATTGGTTTCTTTGAAGAACACAGGTGACTAGTATGCTAGTGTGTTATGGATTAAATGCACTTTGTTAGCAGCACAGCCAGGATCAAATCCTCAATCTTCTTCTCACCAGTGCGTGAATTTAGATGAAACTCTTATCTTCTGTGTGTTGATGGGGTCCGCACCTTTATGAGAAATGTGAGAAATGCAATAGTGTCTGTGTCTTGAACTTGTGAGGGATAAAGAAGTTATTTCACCTGTGGTCTCTGTAGCAATGATTAATCTTTTGAAAGTGTGCTTTAATGCTTACACATTTAACTCTTGGAAGCTTCTAAATGACTGAAAAACTAACTTGGTATCTCATTGGGAACTGTTGATCAGTGGAAAATATTGGGATTCAGCTGACATCATATGTGTGGCTTATGCCTCATATTCCCATGCAGGGTCCTCTAGTTCAGAAGACAAACACCAGCCCCGGACAACACAAGGCATGGCCACCAAACATTTGGCCATAGGAATGACCTTTTCCCTACAGACTATTGGAATCCTGGGGAATTTCTCTCTGCTTTACCATAATCTCTTCATTTACTTCACTGGGTATAGGCCGAGGCCCACAGATTTGATTGTCAACAACCTGCTTGTGGCCAATACCTTGGTTCTCTTCTCTAGTGGAATTCACTTTACGATGATATATTTTGGGTGGTACCACCATCTCAGTGATTTTGGATGTAGGTTTTTCCCCTATTTACGTGGCGTTGGTAGGGGTGTGTCCATTGGCACCACCTGCCTCCTGAGTGTCTTCCAGGCCATCACCATCAGCCCCACGAACTCCAGGTGGGCAGGGCTTAAACAAAAAGCTCCCAAGTACATTGTCCCTTTAATTTTATTGTGGTGGGTCCTGCAGATACTGGTAAATGTAATTATTCCTTTATTTATGTCTGGCAATTTGAGCAACAAAAACATAACAAAGAGGAAAAATTGGGGATTCTGTTCCAGTCTTTATGCTGATGAAACCACAGACTCATTATACGCAGCATTGTTAACATCCCCTGATGTTGTATGTTTCCTGCTCATGCTCTGGGCCAGCAGCTCCATGGTCTTCATCCTGCACAGACACAAGGAGAGGGTCCGACACATTCACACAACTCCTATCTCCTCCCGATCCTCCCCCGAGTGCAGAGCTACCAAACACATCCTCCTCCTGGTGAGCACCTTTGTCTTTTTTAACACCCTTTCCTCCATCTTTCTTATGACTATGATTGTTTTTAACAATAGCAGCTTGTTTCTCTCTGACATCAATGTATTAATTGTTCTGTGTTTCCCAACTTTCATTCCCTTCTTGATCATGACCCAGGACTCCACTGTCTCCAGGTTCAGCTTTGCCTGGATAAGGAATGTAAAATCTCCTAGTCTTATGAGAAATACCTAAAGTGTATGTATTTTAATGTAATGTACCTTAAATTGTTAGTCAATTAAATCGTATGTGAGTTTAGTGTATCACACTAAATTCTGCAGAAATGAACGACACATGGAAGTCGAAGGAAAGTTAAATGAATGAGGATCACCCTTGGCTGGTCCCTGCTGAAGCTGAAGACAGCGGTGCTGGAGGGAAATTCAGTCCGTGAGGAAAGCTTGTGGCAGCCTGTTATGATCTTGTACATGACACCTCGGAGAGGCAGTGGTCTGTTTATTTCAAATAATGCTATTTTGAAGGCAGGTGAGCATGTTCAACACATTTTCAAGTAGAAATGGCCAGATTTGACTGGAGTGGGGCATAGGGGAGCATAAAGTTACATTTTAGCTCATGTTTAAGCTACATCATGGGAGTGTGACAATTTTGAAAAGACGTGAATTGCACTGAATTGGGACTTCTAGGAGGCAGATATTTTCCTTCTGTGAAGAGGATTTGGCATAACAAGATGGTCTGGAGGCGCACACTCTTGTCTCTAAAGTGATGACATTAATTCATGGTGGGAACTTCCATTAAATCTGTGGCAGTGCAATGAGAGGCATTTGAAAAGCAGGCAGAAATGCCTTCTGTGTATGCGGAGTCTGTGTCCATGGTTCTGCAAAGAGCCAAGTGGGCATTTCCTTAATTTTAGATGTTTTTGTATAGTTTTCTCTGTATTTACATTCAAAGCTGATACAAAGTATTGATAATCTAACAATTTGAAAAAGAAAGGAATTATTTTGACCTACTATATTGAACCTTATACCACAATAAAAATCCATATTTTCAGCTGATAGGAGACCCTTCAATATTTACTCTAAATTATATCACAATGGAATAAGAGGAAAAATGATATATAGGCATACATACATACATACAATTGTATGTACACATATTTATGTTTGTGTGGGTAGTGTATATATATGTGTGTATGTGTCTGCCTACAGTCTGCGTGTGTGCATATCTGCATTTGGACTGTATGTCTGTCTGCGTATTCATGTTTATATACATATAAAGTCAGTCAATATATTGAAAGTTTATATTAAGAATAATTTAGAATTGTATTAATTATAACAACAAATATTAAAGTGTTTGTTACCTGATGTTTTTATTGCTATTGTAGTTGTTTGTTTGTTTGTTTTTAATTATGAATACAGCCCTGGCTAGTGTGGCTCAGTGGATTGAGTGCTGGCCTGTGTACCAAAAGGTTACCAGTTCAGTTCCTGGTCAGAGCACATGCCAGGGTTGTGGACCAGGTTCTCAGTTGGGTTGTGCGAGAAGCAACTGATTGATATTTCTCTCACACAGTGATGTTTCTCTCCCTCTCTTTGTCCTTCCCTTTCCCTTGCTCTAAAAATAAATAAGTAATATCTTCAAAAGAAATTATGAATAAAGATATCTGGTTTTATTTTAGTCTTTTTCCCCTTTTCTTTTTCTTTATTTTTTATTGTTGGCACTATTACAGATATCCCCATTCCCCCCCCCACCATACACACACACACACACACTCCCTTTCTCTGCCCACCTCCACCCAGTCCTCACCCCCCCCCACTTCCCTCTGCCTAATTGTTAAAATTACATAAAATGTATTTAATTTTACTTCTTGGCATATCCCTTAAATACATAGTCAATGAATATAGTTTACAATGTTTCATTTTTTGAAGGACTTATTCTACGACACATTTGGTTACCCACAAGGGTAAAATCTACACCCTTTTCATTTCTGACATCTTGGCAGTGAGGATGGATGATGACTGAGCCCTATACGAATAGCTCGTATCACCTTAGCAGGAGACTGACGTGGTGGTGTAGCCCAAGCGCGTCTCGGTCTGCTCAGCCTGCTCTAACGCAGTTCTCCGGAATGAGTGGCTGAGAAACAACAATTTCTATCTCAGCCCCTGTAGACTTTCTAATGTACTGAAAAAGAGAGACAGTAAACGAATTCTGTAATGTCGGGAAGTAATAACTCATGTGAAGAAAAATAAAGCCTAGTAATAGATTGTCACGGGGGAGACTCCCCCTTCCCAAAGGGAAGGCTTTTCAGGGAATAGTTGGGGCCATTACTAAAGTACAAAGGGGACTCACCACCCATCATAGTATTTGTAACCAGAGAATATTTCAGGAGTGTTACGATCATCTATCACAGGCCACATATTCTCTGAGAAACCTAAAAAATATTAAAAAACAAAAAAAAAGCAAATTCTTGAGTTTTACCCTACACTTAAATGAGAACCTCTGAGGCGGGAGTCCAGGTGTCTGCATTTTTAACAAGGGTCAGGTACACACATTCTTTTGAACATCTTTGTCCTAAATCATGCATTACCGTCCCCATGACCATAGACTGGGAGGGTGGCGTCACAGTCTACCTTGTAAGGGGATGGATTCAGCGCAGTGTCTCCAGCGAAGACCTGTTATGAGTGCTCCACCAACCTGACCGCCCCTTCTGGTCCTGTCAGTCTCCAGATTCAGCCACGGCAAAGTCAGGTCGGTTCAACCATGGAACTGTACAGTCAGGGCCCCAGAACCGGCTGCCTGACTGACCTGAATGCTGAGTTTCCCCACGCTGAGCTCACTTTTCAAAGCTTGACGCCCCCAGATGAAGGCAGCCTAGGGCACACCTAAGGGTCTGAGACCCTTGGGTGCATTACTAATGTCAGTTCTGCACGTTAGCCTGTCCTATGGCATTGGTTCCCACTGACAATAATCTACATCTACTGATGAATGAAATTGGTCTCAGCCTCCGTTGCCTGTGATTAATCAAACATCCAATGGCGTGGCACACTCTCATAAAAATTTGTCAGAAGAAAAGACAATGGAGAAATGGGGAGTGGATAACTATGGGATTTTCAAGTGTCTGCATTTCTCTTGGGAAGCTTCATTTACAAATTTTCTTTCTGTTTTACCAAGGATGTCTGTAGAGAACACAGTCTTGGAAGGTAGGTGCAGTGTTTTCCTCTGAGATACAGAATAGATTTGTTGTCCATGAAAAACAATGAAGATAATATTTCTGGGCAAAGGCTGGGAATGTGTGAGGCTTGGGGGATGAAAAGAACCAATGCGAATATTAAGCTCATGTTACTTGCTGTGCTGTGAATAATAAAGTCCTTTCCTCTCAGGAGCCTTGGATCTTCTAACTGCATCCATGAAACCATTTTGGGATAATTTATTCACTGGTAATTCAGGTGAAATCTTGGACTCTTCATACTTCTAAAAGTAACTATATGTGATTATATATATACTCATGTATGTGTATGCACACACATGTATATACATAGAGACAGACATATGTACACACAAACATGCATACTTTCCCCCTCTTAATAGGTTGGTTTATGTTAAAAGAAGGCTCATGCCCTGGCTGGTGTAGCTCAGTGGATTGAGGGTGGGCTGTGAACCAAATGGTCACTGGTTTGATTCCCAGTCAGGGCACATGCCTGGGTTGCAGGCTGAGTTTCCCAGTTGGGGACATTCCCCTCCCACTCTTTCTCCCTTCCTTCCCCATCTCTCTAAAAATAAATACATAATTTTTTTTTTTTTTTTTTTAAGGAGGCTCACCTACTCTTTAAATAAAGATGGGCTTAGGTTGTGCAGGTGGGGTGTGAATTTTGGAAAACAAATTGATCACTGTCAAAATGGTAAAGAAAGTAAATAGCTGGGTCAGGGAGGGGGCCTGGGAGAGAGCAGAGAATGGGCAGCAGGGCGGGACTTTGCATGGGTGGGAAGGGAAGAGCTGAGAGTCCTAATGGCAGAGCAGCACGGAAGGACTTTAGAAGAAAAGCAATTACTGCCAAAAGTTGATTAAATCATTTGCTGGAAGGTGTACTGGCACCTACCTCTCGAAAATAGACTCTTTTGTGAGGCAATTACAAGGGAGACTGAATTCTACATGTGTGTGGATGGATTTTGCTGGAAAAACTAAATTTAGGACAGTGAAGATCCTGAATGTAAATTATGGGAATGAGTGAAAAGCCTTGGGAAATCTTCAGACTTTTCAGGCCATGGATTTTGTGGTGACACTCAAATTCCTAAGGGGTGGAGCTACTCACCGGTGATACCTGGGTTATGTGTAGATTAACATAAGTGGGAGAACGAGGCTGTTATTCCAATGTATAGGTGAGATATGATGAAAAATGGAGATGGAAAGTTGGGAGGCCCAGAAAAGAATCGGGAGATGGAAGTAGGGGTGACTGTGTTGGGACAGGAAAGAGTTGTAGGGTGGGGACCATGGGTTCCTTTTCTTTATTTGGTCTCCTGCCTCCAGAATCCTTTGAGACTGTTCCATCGCTCTGTGATGCAGGTGTGGAATTGTAGTGACAATCATGTACCCTCAGCGCTCAGGTTTCCAAGGCCACAGTGTGCTTAAAATGATGAACTTTTTTTTTTTTAGGAGACTTAGTATAACATAGCTGAGTTTAAAAAGTGGATTCCATATAGTGCTGACTTTATTTTTTACTTTCTGTTTGTTCCCGGGCTCCTGATTTTTTACCCTCTAGAAATGAATCTACATTTATCAGTATTTGGGTAACTCAGAGACAAAAATCAGGTAAGGGAACACTGTACTCAAACCCTAGCACAGCCTGCCTTTTACCTCTTCCTACTTTACTCCTGGACACATTTCTGAGGTCCAAGTCCAGGCTTTGGTCCATAGGGGTGGACCTGCTCTGTATGGGCTTTTGAGGAACGGGTGAGTACAGCCCATATCCCCATTGCTGTAGCCGAGTTTCTGGGCACCTTGGGAGGGCACGGGGGACAGAGGGGGACAAAGTCACGTTGTGGCCTCTGTATAGGAGCCCATTATCTGTGAGCCACCCTTGTAGCAAAGGATCAGGCAGGACGGTCATCTCTGCATTTAATGTCTTCCAGCCTACACTGTGATAGGAGCACACAAGGTATATGCTGATACCTTGTAAAGGGCATCTTCTGAAAACTCAGGAGTGACTTCACTTCATGTCATTTGAGTGAGAATCCCAAAGAAGGGCTAAGAAGGGGAGGGAATGGCGGTTTTCAGGTGAATGTCATGTCCCAAGTCAGTTGCAGTATCCTTCCTTCCTTACAAAGTGACAGGTTTCAACTACTTCATTTCCTACCATTCTTATTCAGTGGTTAGCCCTTTAGAATATTCTGCAGTAAACAGTCCACAGAGCCACACCAGTCAGCTTTATAATGTAAATACAGATAGAGCTATATTAATATGCTTTCTAAAATTGAGGAAATAGTTATTTTATTTCTTTGAAAAATCATGGGCCCAAACTCCTCATGTCTTTCCCCTCCAAATGGCCGTTCTTCCTCTGCTTCAAGATTAATGGGAGGCCCCACTTTAACCTCATTTCCTCACCTGAGGGACTTGAGAGTGCACCTCAAACCCGTTTCCTGCCAACATGTCCAACTGGCATCTTCACAGAATAGACAGATTCTGCTGTCTACAGATCCCCAAATCCATGCAATTTTATCCCAGGCAGCATGAATTTTTTTCATAGTCAGTGCTCATTTCATAACTTAAAAGTCAGAAAAAGCCTACTTTTGTGCTCTCTTTTGTTACACTGTTGGTCAATCTGGTTATTTTTACATGCAAATGTTTTAAATATACTCATGTCCTTTCATGGCATCTATTTCAAATTACTATAATCTCTCTACATACAGGATGTACAAAACTCATCCTTGGTCCTTGTTGACTCTCTTTCTGAAACAGAATTTATCCTAAATTCCATGGTACTCAAGAATCTGTGAGAGCTTTTTTTCTTTCTTCAGTTTCTCAAATGACCACTTCAAATGGTGTTCCTCTTGAGGGGATTTTTTTCTACAACTCACTAATAATTAATGCCTGTGAAAATGAATTTTGTCAGGTTGAAAGCTACAAATTCTATGGCTTCTCCATAATTTTCAAATTGTTTTAGGTAAAAAAATTCTTATGTGTTAGTTTTGAGAGAGAGAGAAACATGGATTTGTTGTTCCACTTACTTATGTATTTGTTGCTTGAGTCTTGCATGTGCCCTAACTGGGGATTGAACCCAAAATGTTGGCATATCAGGATGATGCTCTAACCAACTGAGCTCCTCCTCCTGGGTAGGAACAACTCTTTAATATTGCATAAACTATGAATTTACCCACTGCAGATATTAATAAGATACCCACTGCAATGACATAAGAATTAATGTGGTAATTTTATTATATTTTATTTACAGTTGATATTCAACTTATTGATTATTAGGAACAGAAATTCTATTTTGTTTACTACTCTCTTACAGCTGTTTCAGAAATGTGCTTAAGCTCTGAGGGGATTAGTGAACAGATAACTAAACATTCTGTATATACATACAATTTACATTTTTCTGGTAATGGCAGGGGATTTTGTGTTCCTTCTCCAGGCAAAGCAGGGCCAGGGCCCTCTGGAGCCACAGCTCATGAAAATGTAGGGGCTGACAGTTGGGAAACACACAACAATCAGAGTGATGCTCTTCACCAGCCACAAACTGGGTCTGTTAAAAACAGCCAAACAAATGTGAAAGGTGGAGGAGAGGGAATAAAAAGACACAAAGGTGCTCACCAGGACAAGGATGCTCTGGGTGCCCCTGGACTCAGAGGAGCTGGGGGCAAGTCTGTTGCTGTGGATGTATTGGACCTGCTGTTTGTGCCTGTACAGAATGAGGGCTATGGAGACACTCGCCCAGATCATAAGCCCCAAACAGAAAGCATCATGAAACAATCCTAACACCAAATACACTACATACAGTGACTGTGCGATTCTTTCATGAAGGACAGAGGAACAGTAGCCATAGTCTCTCCTCTTTGTGATATTTTTGTTGTTCACCTTGCCAGTCACATACACAGGAACCATACTATTTAGCATCATGTGCAGAGCCCAGCAGAAGAAGCTGGAGGTTCCCATGTGCCTGGCTGCTTTTGCTTTAAACCGTGCCCACCTGGAGTTCGTGGGGCTGATGGTGATGGCCTGGAGGACACTCAGGAGGCAGGTGGTGCCCACAGACACTTCCCTGCTCACACTGTAAATGTAGAAAACAAGTTTGCATCCAATATCCCCGAGAAAATGCTTCAGCCCGAAAGCTGCCATTGTTTCAGGAACTGCTTTAGACAGAATGACTAAGGAGTTGGCAACAGTCAGGTGCCTTTGGATCAGATCTGCAGGCCTCAGCCTGTGTTCTGTGAGATGAAGAAAGAGATAATGGCAGAGAAGAGAGAAATTCCCGAGGATTCCAAATAGTGTCTGCAGTAAAAACACAACACCAATCTCCCAGTTGCTGGTTGCCATCTGCTCAGTTCTCAGGGACTGATACTGTCTTCAGAGCCAGAGATTCCTACATGGAACACGAGGCAAGAAATGGGAGGAAACCAAGATTCCCCATTGGCATTCATTCTCACTTAGAAATAATCACTTAAAGTATTTCTTTATGAATTGTGTTCTCAGAGTTGAATGTGTCACCTTGAAAGCTTCCTTAAAGAATGAGTCACAGTTGTGAAGGCGGAACATGTAGTAAGTATGTGCTTTTTGTTCCTAACGCTGTGAGATTAGCAGTGCTGTTGTTCTCCCTGAAATCGTAAGGATGGTTTAGATGGAGAAAGGCTAATGCTTTGTCTAAATTCAGGCCTTACAAAGGGCAAGGTGGGGTCTTGAACCTGACTGGCCTGGTAAAAAGACAATGCAAAGAAGCATTGTACTATTCTAACCAGCTAGTGAGCTGTGTTCTTTAAATAATGCAGACGAGTGTTCAATCATTTTCCTATCTCACCATATTTGATTGGTTGTCTTTTCTTGTATAATTTCTAATGTTTCCACTAATGTGTAAATATTTATTGTATAAACCAATACCAAATTGTGAATAAAGATTTGCATATTTAATACAACATGTTTGCACTGATTGTAGTATAATTTTGTAGGGATCTGTTCCAGGGCAAGCTTTATTTAAACAATACACAATGGACCCTCCATTGGTATGGCAATGGAAACATTAATTTGCTTTTATGATGGAACAAACTGACACCTGTCACAGAAGTCACAGAACACTATGAGAGTAGACAGTAAATATCACCAAACCTCAATCATATAGTTGCCTATATCAATGCCTGACTTAAGCAAAAATGCCAACAAGGCAAGATTTATGAAAGATATTAAAACATAAAATAATACAGAAACTAAGTTGTGAAATCTTGTGCATTTTATAAATTGAAATTGTATAGCTTGCATTTGATATGAGATTTTTTTAAAGATTTTTTTAAATCTTAGAGTTCTTATTAGCATTTTATTTTATTTTAAAAAATTTATTCAATCACAGTTGACATACAATATTGTATTAGTTTCAGGCATACAACAGAGTGATTAGATATTTATATACCTACAATATCATCATTCTAATAAATCTAGTACCCACCTGACATCATGCTTAGTTATTTTAATATTATTGACATATTCCCTATGCTGGAATTTACTATCTATCTGTACTTCTTAATACCATCCCCTGTCACCCCTCCAATATGAGAATATTTTTAAACCAGAGAATATATCAAAGTTATATCTGTGCTTACAACTGTTATTGGAAGCTCATTGTGTAATGTTGCTTTTTTCTTAAATGCTGCTTCCCTAATTTGATGGAAACCAGCCTGGCCAGAATCAGCACATCATGCATGTTTCAGTCAGAAAAAATTTTCATCTCTACAGGCACTCTATACCCACAGTTAGATAAAACATTTCCATTCTATCAATTGTCACTCAGATACAGTCCAGGGGTACGCAACCTTCAGCCACCACTAACCAGTACTGGTCCTGGCCTGGGTCGCACAGCAGGGGTGAGCTTGAATGCAATGAGCTTGAATCATCCTGAAACTATCCCTCTCCCCTCACCCACCATGGTCTATGGAAAAATTATCTTCCACAAAACCAGTTCCTGGTGCCATAAAGGTTGGGGACTGCGGATATTTCTGCACAGGGTTAGATGATGTCTGTAGGTTGATTTTACCCTTTCTTACCAGGTGAGACGTTATGTGTAGCAACCCTGAAAACCCAGCCTGTGATTCCTGTAAGGGAGAAGTCAGAACTACAGATTTCAGAGTGAGTTTAGACCTGCAGTCCTCAGGCACTAATCAGGTCTCATTACCACTGGCATTAAATACCAACCACTACTGTCAGTTAGGATTACAGTACTCTGCACGAGGAGCCATTGGGGACTGTGTGGGCTAGGGCCCCATCTCTCTTCACAGGCTTCAGGTATTATGCTTCCCCCTTGTATTGCTTTAGCACTGAACCTATTTCAAACCCAGAAGGGTCACTTTTTCCAATACAACCACTTACCCAGACTCCTGCTACCCAGCCTTGCTTGCATGCTTTGCCTTTCAGACTGAAGTAAAAAAAAAAAACCACCTGTGACTTCTTTCAGCAGCCAGGATGAGGGTCAGTGTGACGGTCACCACAGCTAGTAGTGTTGTGTGAGAGAGAGGCACGAGATATGGGTTGTGATTCTGTGACCTCACCTCCCATCAGGACCGCAATTATCTTCTCATCTGCAGAAGCAATGAGAGGACAGGCTTGGGAAACTGAGAATATTTCTGAAAAGCATTTTCTTCAGTTGCTAATTACTGGAAAGAAAACAAACCCAGCTGCATGTTTGTAGTTATCTCCAGAGACTATCGCATTGTTTGGGAGAGGCACTTTCTCCTTCTTGGTCTTTTGAGGCAGACAGGGACTCATGTGGACAGAGCAAGAAACACTAAGGTCTGACATGCGAGGGAATTTTTAGGGAAGCACATAGGTGTCTCGTTGGATATTTTGCGCTCCTGAGTTTCTCTACCCCAGAGTGTGTTCTTTCCTAATATTTCTTTTGCTTAATTTTTATTGTTGACACTATTAGAGATCTTCCCATTCCATTTATTTATTTATTTATTTATAATTTAAAATATATTTTATTTATTTTTAGAGAGAGGAGAAGGGATGGAGAAAGAGAGGGAGAGAAACATCAATGTGTGGTTGCCTCTTGCACGCCCCCAACTCAGGAGCTGGCCTGCAACTCAGGCTTGTGCCCGGACTTGGAATTGAACTACCAGCCTTGAGGTTTGCAGGCTGCCACTCAATCCACTGAGCCACATCAGCCAGGGCCCATTCCCCCTTTCTTTGACTGCTTCCACCAGCATCACCCCTCCTTCCCTCAGGCCATCACCACACTGTTGTCTGTGTCTATGGGTCATGCATGTATTCTCTTTGGCTAATCCCTATACCTTCTTTCACCCAGTCCCCCCTTTCCGTCTGGTGGCTGTCAGTCTGTTCCATGTATCTGTGCCTGTGTTTCTATTTTGTTCATCAGTTTATTTTGTTCATTAGTTTCCACATATAAGTGAGATCATATGGTATATGTCTTTTTCTGGCTTATTTCACTTAGCATAATAATCTTCAGGTCCATCCATGCTGTTGCAAAGGTAAGATTTTCCTTTTTATGGCTGCATAGTATTCCATTGTGTAAATGTACCACAGCATTTTTATCCACTTGTTCTACTGATGGGCATGTGGGCCTTTTCCAGGTCTTGGCTATTGCAAATAATGCTGCAATGAACACATATTCTTTTATTTATTTTTAAATATTTTGCTTATTTATTTTTAGAGAGGGGAAGGGAGGGAGGAAGAGGGGGAGAAACATCAATGTGTAGTTGCCTCCTGCATGCTCCCTGCAACCCAGGCATGTGCCCTGATTGGGAATCGAACCAATGACCCTTTGGTTCATGGCCAGCACTCAATCCACTGAGCCACACCAGCCAGGGCTGAACACATATTCTTTTGAAGCAGTGTCTTGGGATTCTTAGGACATATTCCTAGAAGTGGGATTGGTAGGTCAAAAGGCAGTTTTATCTTTAATTTTCTGAGGAAACTCCACACTGTTTTCCACAGTGGTTGCAAGGGAAATAAAGGAAAAAAGTAAACAAATGGGACTGTTGTAGATGGGAATTAGGTTCTTCCACAGAATCAGGGAGAAAGCATTCCAAGGACCCACACTCTGGTGATTGTGAGGTGGGAAATGGTTTATTTGTGTGGAAATGGAAGCTGTCCTCTGGGTTCCCAATGTCTTATCTCCCTCTGTCTGCCATGAAAAAAGTCCAATCATGTGCTCAGTGGAGCTAAAGCAAAAAACCCAGTTTCTGCATCATATTAAAATCCAATCCAGTCCAGCACCTTGCTAACTTAGAGTGTGTTTCCAGTTGCACTCCATTGCTTTCTGTGGAGCCCACATGGTCTGCCCTAGGCCCCAGTAGCTGCTCCACTCATGGTCAGGTGCTCCTGAGCAAGAGAGTACATGAATGCACAAGTGAGTGCACCACTAGGAAGGAGAGAGAGAGAGAGAGATGAGAGAGAGAGAGAGAGAGAGAGAGAGAGAGAGAGAGAGAGAGAGAGAGAGAGAGAACGCACTTCTTTGTTCCCCTGAGATTATATTAACTTAGACTTGGGTAAGACCAGGTGTCCTTTCAAATGAACCACTCAACTTTCCAGGCTTCCTTGAGCTTTGGGTGGGTCCACCTTCCAACCAATGCCTTTTTTCCCCAGGTTAGACTGACTGGCCTTTTTCGTCAAGCATCTCCAACTGTGCATTTTGACTTCTGTTTTGCATGTGCCTGCCCTCCCCCTGCTCCCACCTGGCAGTCTGGTACCAGAGGGGGGAATGGAAAAGTGTTAATCCTTTTCGTGGAGCACACTGCTGTAACTCCTGGGGTGTGAAGTTGTAGCCAGCTAGCAAGCAGACTTATGTTCTCCATTTCTATTAAGCTCAATGTCTAGTTCCCTTTGCTACCTTTTTCTAGCTAAATATCAATGATAACCCAACTACACCAAACTAAAAAGGTTTTGCACAGCAAAAGAAACCCTGAACAAAATGAAAAGGGAACCCACTGTATGGGAGAACATACTCCCCCAAGGACACATCTGATAAGGGGTTAATCTCTAAAATATATAAAGAATTTATGCAACACAACACCAGGAAGACAAATAATCCAATTAAAAAATGGGCAAAGAGCCTGAGTAAACATTTCTCCAAAGAGGATCTGTGGATGGCCAATAGACTTATGAAAAGATGCTCAATGTCACTAATCATCAGAAAGATGCAAATTAAAATCACAATGAGATATCACCTCACACCCGTCAGAATGGCTATCATCAATAAATCAACAAACAAGTACTGGTGAGGATGTGGAGAAAAGGGAACCCTAGTGCACTTTTCTTGGGAATGCAGCCTAATATTTTTTTAAATACATGGCACTTATCACAGCTATAAAATACCACAAATAAGCCTGAGGAATCATCCAGCATCTTGCTGTTTCTGTAGCGGGACAACTTAGCTCTTATTCATTAGCCTGTTGAACTGTTTCTTTTTCAGAGGCACAGGTACTATCCAAAATTTTTCTGGTATCTTAACTGTTGTGGCTTGCCCAATCAAAGCAGCTGAATTGAAATTTATTCAATGTTGTTCCCTTCAAGAACTAACTCATTTTTCTGGGCGTGAGGTACTGAATAAGCAATGCCTTGCCTCATCCAAACCCTGCAGGTGTATATTTTACCCAGGAAACCTCTAATTTCAACAAGAGACCCATTCTCCTGGTAATGATGTTGATGTGGAAGTGAGCATAGAGAGAACTCGTCTTGTAACAAAAGCCCAGTACAACAGCCTTAACTATGCCCTGCACATGACTGCAGATAGAGCCAGCGATGGTCAGTTCCTTTTTATTTCCCCACCATTTATTACCCTGGAGAATTTCTCATTCTTGTATCATTATACGTCTTTTTACCTCAGTGGGTACAAGTCAAGGTCCACAGATTTGATTGTAAGGCACCTGAATTTAACCAACCTCTCAATCATTCTCTCAAGAGGAATTCCAGAGACAATGGCAGCATTGGGGTGGACACATTTTCCCAATGAATTTGATTGCAAACCTGTTTTCTTCCAGACCATCACCATCCGCCCTACAGACTCCAGGTAGGCAGAGCTCAAAACAAAAGCTGCCGAATACCCTGAGCATCCCAAATATCTTCTGCTAGATCCTGAACATATTCCTAAATATTAGGGCTCCTGAGACATGATCGACAAATGGAACAACAAAACCCTATGGACTTTGGATACTATACTTCTAAACTTCATGACAAGGACACAGACTTACTATATACATATTGACCCCTGCCATGATGTTTTGTGCTTGGGACTCATGACTTGCACCAATGGGACTGTAGTTTCCATTCTGTGCAGATGTAAGCAGCAGGGCCAATGTATTCATGGGACCAAAGTGTCCCCCAGATCCTCCCCTGAGATGAGGGTTACCCAGAGAATCCTCTTCCTGATGAGCACCTTTGTATCTTTTTATGCCCTATCCTGCATTGGATCCAGTAATTTTGCAAATATCATCTGTTAGTTCTAACAGTTTTTATATGAGTATACTTAGATTTGCTATGTCAATAATTACATCTGGCAATAACAAAAATATTGGATCTTTATGTCCAATGCTATATGTTGTAACAAAGTTTTGCTTTATTTTTTAAAAGATTTTATTTATTGATTTATTTATTTATAAAGATTTTATTCATTTTTAGAGGGGAAGAAAGGGAGAAAGTGAGGGAAAGAAACATCAGTGTGTGGTTGCTTCTCACACCCCCCAGCTGGGGACCTGGCCCACAACCCAGGCATGTGCCCTGACTGGGAATCAAACTGGCAACCCTTTGGTTCTCAGGTTGGCACTCAGTCCACTGAGCCACACCAGCCAGGGCTAGAGTGTTGTTTTAAAATAATTTTATCTTTAGATCACTTTGAATATCATGGCATAATTATGTTAACCTCCTGGTGATCGACAACATGCACTGGAGTGGTCTACATATTACAATGAACCAATATTGATACATCATTATTGACCAAGTCTGTAGTTTACATTACATTTCACTCTTTGTGTGACTTTTTTTTTTTAATTTCGACAAATGTATAATGACATATATCCACTATTATGGTATACAGAATTATTTAGTAGCCTGAAAAGACCATGTGCATATGTATTCACCTCTCCCTCTGTTCCTCTCCCTAACACTAGCAAACTGATCTTTATTTTCTCTAGAACTTTGCCTTTTCCAGAATGTTATGTTGTTGGGATCATACAGTATGCAGCCTTTTCAGATTGGCTTTATTTGATTAGTAATACTCATTTAAATTTCTTTTACTTCTTTTCATGGCTGGATAGCTCATTTCCTTTTAGCACATCACACTGCATGGATGTGCCAGAGTGAGTCATCCTTTCCCCTGTTGAAAAGCATCTCGGTTCTTTCCAAGTGTTGGCAGCTGTGAATAAAGCTGCCATGAACAGTTGTGTGCAGGATCATGTATGGGTGTAAACATCCAACTCATTTGGGTAAATAGCTAGCAGTGAGATTTCTGGATCATATGAAGGATTTTTAATTGCGTTTAAAAAAAAACCCCAAAAACCCTCTTCTCTCTTGCATGGTGTCTGTCCCAGCTTGCATTCCCAGCAGTGGTGAATGACAGCTGCTGTTGCCCCACCTCCATGGGAGGATTGGGTGGTGTCTCTGTTTCGCATGATGTGCACTCTAATAGATATGCAGGGCTGTTTCAGCGTTCAGTTCTCTAGTGATAGCTGATGGTGAGCAACTCTTCACAGGCTTACATTCTATGGAAATGTCTTCTTTGGTGAGGTGTCCACATGGGTATTCTGTCCATTTTTAAAATTAGATTGTTTTCTTATTGAATTTCACATTTTCTTCATGTACTTTGGATGACAGCCCTTGAATCAAATATATTTTTGCAAATGTAGTCTCCCAATCTGTGGCTTGTCTTCTCATTTTTGATGGTATCTTTTATAGAGTACAACCATCGAATTTTAATAGACTTTAGTGTGCAATTATTTTTCCCTGTTTTCTATTTCCTTTTATTTTTTTTTATTTTTTAATATATTTTATTGATTATGCTATTACAGTTGTCCCATTTCTCCCCAATCATTCCCCTCCACCCTGCACACCCCCTCCCACCCACATTTCCCCCTTTAGTTCATGTCCATGTGTCATAAGTTCTTTAGCTTCTACTTTTCCCACACTATTCTTGCCCTCCCCCTGTCTATTTTCTACCCACCATCTATGCTATTTAGTCTCTGTACGTTTTCCCCCTCTCTCCTCTTCCCACTCCCCTGTTGCTAACCCTCCATGTGGTCTCCTTTTCTGTGTTTCTGTTCCTGTTCTAGCTGTTTGTTTAGTTTGCTTTTGTCTTAGGTGTGGTTGTCAACATCTGTGAGTTTGCTGTCTTTTTACTGTCGTATTTTTAATCTTCTTTTTCTTAGATAAGTCCCTTTAACATTTCATATAACAAGGGCTTGGTGATGATGAATTCCTTTAACTTGACCTTATCTGAGAAACACTTTATCTTCCCTTCCATTCTAAATCACAGCTTTGCTGGATAGAGCAATCTTGGATGTAGGTCCTTGCCTTTCAAGACTTCAAATACTTCTCTCCAGCTCCTTCTTGCCTGTAAGGTCTCTTTTGAGAAATCAGCTGACAGTCTGATGGGAACTGCTTTGTAGGTGACTGTCTCCTTATCCCTTGCTGCTTCTAGAATTCTCTCCTTCATTTTTAATCTTGGTTAATGTAATTATGATGTGCCTTGGTGTGTTACTCTTTGGATCCAACTTCTTTGGGACTCTCTGAGCTTCCTGGACTTCCTGGAAGTCTATTTCCTTTGCCAGATTGGGGAACTTCTCCTTTATTATTTGTTCAAATAAGTTTTCCACCTGTTGCTTTTCCTCTTCCCCTTCTGGTACCCCTATAATTCGGGTGTTACAGGGACATCTAAAGATGTCCTAGAGGTTCCTAAGCCTCTCCTCATTTTTTTTGAATTCTTGTTTCTTCCTTCTTTTCTGTTTGGTTGTTTCTTTCTTCCTTCTGGTCCATTCCATTGATTTGAATCCCAGTTTTCCTCCCATCTCTATTAGTTCCCTGTGCACATTCCTTCATTTCACTTATTGTAGCCTTCATTTGTTCATCTAATTTGTGAGCAAAATCAACTAATTCTGTGAGCATCCTGATCACCAGGGCTTTAAATTGTGCATCTGATAGGTTGGCTATCTCTTTGTTGCTTAGATGAATTGGCTCTGGGGCTTTGATTTGTTCTCCAGTTTGAGCCATTTTTGGTGGTTTTTTTTTTGGGTGAGGGTCTGGTCACAGCTGTTACATAGTGAGGGGTGGAGCCTTAGGTGTTCCCCAGGGCGAACAGCCCAGTCGCTGGGTAGTTACGCTGTATGTGGGGGCGGGGTCCGAGAGGGAACAATGGTGCTAGCTCTCTCGGATTCCAGTCCCTTCCACTGTTTCCCCTTCTCCTGGATTATGTGTGTGTGAATGTGGGACCACCTGGTCAGCCAGCTGCCTCGCACGGCCTCACTGGGTCTACACCATTGCCACCCTGTGCCCAGGGTCCACTAACTGCCACCTGTGTGCCTGGAGTCTGCTAGCTGCCACCTGCACATCTGGGATCTGCCAGCCGCTGCTGCCTGTGCACCTGGTCCGGCAACCTCCACTTTTTCCTGCCATGACCCTGCCCCTCTTACCGGTCTGGATGAATGGTTGTTGGACTTCCGTACAGTTCAATTTTCTATCAGTTCTGGTTGTTTCCTTGTATCTAAATCTTTGTTGTCCTTAATTTTGGTTGTGCGAGGAGGCACAGTGTGTCCACCTACGCCTCCATCTTGGCTGGGAGTCACCCAATTATTTTCTTCATGGGTCATATCTTTGGTGTTGTATTAAAATCTGAAAAGTTATCACAGAACTGAAAGTCATCTACATTTTCTCCTATGTTAGCTTCTAGGGGTGTTTTAGTTTTATCTTCTACATTGCAGTCTATGATCCCCTTTCAGCTAAGTTTTGTGAAGGATGTGAGGTCTACATCTAGATTTTGTTTATCCTTGCATGTACATGTCTACTTGTTCCAGGACCTTTGGATGTAAAAACTACAGATTCTTCATTGACTTGCCTTTGCTCCTTTGTGAAAGAGCCATTGACTGTATTTTTGTGAGACTATTTCTGGGCTGTTCTTTTTCAGTGACCTATTTGTCTATATTCTTTACCAGTATCATGAGGTCTTAATTTACTTAGATTTATATTGTCTTGAAGTTGGGTAATGTCAGTCCTGACTTTTTCTTCTAATTTAGTAGTAATTTAACAGTAACATTCTAGGATTTTGATTGGGAGTTCATCAAATTTACAGATCAATTAAGGGAGACCTAACAGCTTCATGATACTAGGTCTCCCTATCTAAGTAAATGGCCTCAGGCTGCCCTTGATCATAAGGTAATAGTTTATGGGTGACAATATTTGCAAATATTACATTATATAGTTTCTGATACTAGGCATACATGACCTTTGTGAAACATTAGTAGTAATCTTTTTAAGATTTTAGAAAATTATTAGTGTTATTCTTTGATATGTTTGGATGGCCTAAGTAGCATTGATTTATTTGCTGTCTAAGAGTAGTAGATGCTGCCCTGGCTGGTGTAGCTCAGTGGATTGAGTGATGGCCTGCAAACCAACAGGTCATCAGTTTGATTCCCAGTCAGGGCATGTGCCTGGGTTGCGGGTCAGATCCCCAGTAGGGAGTGCACGAGAGGCAACCACACATCGATGTTACTCTCCCTCTCTTTCTCCCCCCTTCCCCTCTCTCTAAAAATAAATAAATGAAATCTTAAGAATGTACTTTAAAAAAAGGAGTAGTTGATTGGAGTGTCATCCTGTAAACGTGAAAGTTCAGTTTCAATTTCCAGTCAGGGCACATACCCAGATTGCAGGTTTGGTCCCAGTGAGGGACCTTATGAGAGGAAACTGACCAACGTCTCTGTCTCTCTCTCTCTCCCCTTCTCCCCTGCGTTCTTTCTTTCTCTCTCCTCCTCCTCTCTCTGTTTCTCTCTCTCCCCCTCTCTTCCTCTCTCTCCTTCCCTTCCCCTCTCTCTTAAAAAAGGAGAGTAGTAGATGCTATTGATAAATCATATCATCAAGTGCTGTTTTGATGAAGAATATGGAAGTTGCTCAGCTTGGAAGTTGTACCTGTTCTTGGGGAATATTGATAAAATATTTATCCTCAGGAATAGCCATGTCAAACAGACTTTCCAATTAAGTGCACTAAGTCACACAAAGCTTGCATGGATTCTAAAGTATGGTTTCATTTTTTTTATTTCACTCTTCTTTCTTGAGGAATCCAGCTTAGGTCCTTGAATCCTTTCATCTGTCTGCTCATAACCTTCCTTGTTTTCTAGTTCTTAGACCAGACATCAATAGGCAAATATTTGGAGGAGTAGTGAACTTTTTAGGGAAGCACAGAGTCCAGTGGTGTATGAGTCATTCACTGCCATCCCCTCCCCTGTCAGATCTGAACATTTCCTGCCTCTGCCATTGGGGACCCTGTCTGCCTCCAGGGGTCGTAGAAAAGAAGTTGCTCCCACGCAGGAGCCCTGAGCTTTGCTAGAAACTTATAATTGTTTCTGGGAATTGGGAACTGGCAGAAAGTTTTTAGAAGTAGTCTCAACTGGCCCATTGTGCAGTGTCACCGGAGGTACAGGTGAAGTGGTAATTGCATTTCTCTGGGGAGGTGAGGTCACAGAATCACAGAGCCTTATCTCAATGTGCGCTGCCTGCCCCCTACACAAGTGGGATGTCCTGACCATCACCCTGAGCTTCCCCTGCTGGTGGCAGAGAAGATTGGGGTGAGTATTTTCTGTGTCAGTCTAAGCAATGCAATCTGTAAGGGAATGAGTTGTATCAGGATCTGCGTCTGGGTTGGTCCTCCTGTCGGAAAAAGGGGTTTTTTTGCAGGTAGAAATTGGTTGCATGTCAGAGCTACACAGGAAGGAGCCATCATTCCTGAGGCATGGGCTGAGGTGAGAGAGAGAGACTGGAGGTTGGAGACCCTGCACCAATCTCTAACTGCCCAATGTTCTTTAATGTTCCCTCCTTAATGGCAATTTTTAGAGGTTGGCCCATGAAGTAATGAACTCTGACTTTTAGGACCATTAAAACCATAATTCAGAAATTAGTGTCCTTTACCAAATCACAGAGCAATTTATATGATTAGTATAGTTGTCTCAAGTTCTGTGCATGTGTAAGTTTGATGTACATAATTGCAAAATTTATATCTCACTATAAATAATGTGTCATTTGCTGAACTATATTAATTTTTCTCTTATTTAGGCTTAGTATGTCTAATAGATTTAGTAATTATGTCTCTCCTGAATGTATTATAGTTACAATCTATTGATCGAGGTGGGACAAATTTTTTCTTTTTTTGTGACATTTGAAAAAAAGACTTTCAGGAAAAGGTAACTTCACATGGGAAGAATTTGGATAGCAGACTAAGAGCTTCAGGAGTTTTTAGGCTCAAATGTATCTTTTGATATTTTGTCTGGTTTTCAATATACTAACATCATATTCAGGCTCATCCTCTTGTTTCTTCTCTTTCTACTGATTTGATGCCCAAGATTTTAGCCTTTGAAATACCAAAGTGCATACTTGTTTAGATTTTTTTTCATTTCTCAATTCTCATATTACTTGGTTTCAATTATTCTTTCAAAATAATAAACAAATAATTGCATGCTCTCTAATGAAAAAGAATTGGTCCTACCTTTATTTTACACCTCTTATTTAAATTACAAATCCCCCATTTTAGGGCAAAGTGAAATTTATACAATAATTTCTGTAGTGGGTGCCATGTGATTATTTCTGAGACTCTACTAACACAGGTCCACATCAGGAAACCCACTTTGTTCATAAAAATATTGGGTGCATCTACCTTTTTTTTAGATTCCTGAGAGAGGAAGGGGAGAGAGAGAGAAAGACATCGATGTGGAGAAACATTGATCAGTTGCCTCCCCCCTCATGCACCAACCCGGGGCTGAACTGGCAACTAGGTATGTGCCCTGATTGGAACTCAAACCCGCAACCTTTCAGCTTACAGGATGACACTCCAACCAACTGAGCCACACTGACCAGGGCTGCATCTACATTTTTTTTTTTATTAAGACCTCTTCTTTTTCATTCACAAGTGATATTGAGCAACAGAACAAATATTTTAACAGAGATAAAAAAAGGACATCATCAAACATGACATGAATCTCAAATATGACAATGTATGCAAGTATCTGGACTTTTTCAAAGACAAAACCAGTTACCTAGGAGAGTATACCACAGTGGTAAACACTAATGTTATTGCGACCAGGCGACCTAGGTTCAACGCTGGACTATCCCACTATTTAAATGAGTCATATAACCTCTTTTTAGTCAAATTCTCCTCATCTGGGAAAGGAGAATACTATTAGGTCTTAACTCAAACTTTTGTAAATATACAGTCTTGTTTTTATGCAGAATCTTCTCTCCTCTCTTTATGAATGCGCACACTGACCCCTGGGAAATAAAAGAATGGCCTCACCAGATTTGAAATACACAATGATATTTCTGTTTCAGATGTTCATTGGAATCCTGGGAAATTTCTCACTCTTGTATCATCACACGTTCCTTTACATCAGTGGAAACAGGTCAAAATCTACAGATCTGATTCTCAGGCACCTGAGTTTAACCAACTCCTTAGTCATTCTCTCAAGAGGAATTCCAGAGACAATGGCAGCATTGGGGTGGACACATTTTCTCAGTGATTTCGGTTGCAAACTTGTTTTTTATGTTCACAGACTAGCCAGGAGTATGACCATGGGCAACACCTGCCTCCTGAGTATCTTCCAGGCCATCACCATCAGTCCCATGAATTCCAGGTGGGCAGAGCTTAAAGCAAAAGCTGCCAAATACATTGGCCCCTCCAATATGCTCTGCTGGATCCTGAACATATTGCTACATATTAGGGTTCCTGAGTACATAACTGACAAGTGTAACAACAAAAGCCTCTCAGAAACTATGGACTTAGGGTACTGTGTTTCTGAACTTCGTGCAAAAGACACAGACTTACTATATATAATATTGATATCCACCCATGATATTTTGTGTTTAGGACTCATGGCTTGGGCCAGTGGGACCATGGTTTCCATTCTGTGCAAACACAAGCAGCAGGTCCAACACATTCATGGGACCAAAGTGTCCCCCAGATCCTCCCCTGAGATCAGAGCTACCCAGAGCATCCTTGTCCTGGTGATCACTTTTGTATCTTTTTATACCGCCTCCTCCATTATTCACATTTATTTTGCTCTTTCTCATAAGACCACTTGGTGGCTGATAAGCATTTCTGCCCTAATCAATGCATGTTTCCCAACTGCCAGCCCCTTTGTCCTCTTGAGTTGTGACCAGCGTGTGTCCAGATTCTTCCTTGCGTGCACTAGGAGACGCAAACAATTGCTGCATCCCTTCAGAATAGCATAAACTGTGTGCTTTTCACTGTGTTCAGTCACTTATGTACTCTTCATGCAAGGAAGCTTGAGCAAAAGTGGAGTCAGTTTCATTGTCTATGGAGTTTTGAATAAAACAGAGATTCTGTTGCAACAATAAATAATGAATAAAATAAATGAAATATTTTATTACATTCTAGTAATTATTATGCAAGCACTTGTGATTATATTTTAATAGTGGTTGTAGTCAAGTTCAGAGTCCAATGAACAATAAAACAGTCCTGAAATAATACAGGGCTATGGGAAATGGTTTTTTGTGTATAATCTTTAGTGCAAAACATCAATGTCCTCAAGATTTACTGGCCATGTAATAGTAAGAGCAGTGCCTTGAAAAGGAACTTCATGTGGGATGTGTCTCAAGAATCTCAGGGTAGAGGCTTCAGTGTCCCTGTGTTTTCATACAAGTGGTTTAGTTGAAGCCAGAGGGAAAATTAGGTGTTGGTTATTAGGGACAACGATGGCCGAATGTGAATATGGTGCCTTATGTTCTTAGAGAAGTACTGGTTGTTCAAAATGAGAAAATGGGTATCAGGAAAGATGAACACATTAAAATATTGTCCATTAAACGTTGGGATGGTGAAATTTAGGGGACAAAAAAATTATTATTGAAAATACCTGCTGGCCCTGGCCAGGTAGCTCAGTTGGTTAGAGCATCGTCCTGATACACCGGGGCTGTGGGTTTGATCCCCAGTTGGGGACATGCAAGAGTCAACCAACGAATGCATAGAAAAGTGGAACAACAAGCTGATGTTTCTCTTTCTCCCTCTAAAATTAATAAAATTTTTTAAATTATATTTTATTGATTATGCTATTACAGTTATCACATTTCTCCCCCATCATTCTCCTCCACCCAGCACACCCCCTCCCACCCACATTCCCCCCTTTAGTTTATGTCCATGTGTCATAACTTCTGTAGCTTCTACATTTCCCACACTATTCTTGCCCTCCCCCTGTCTATTTTCTACCCACCATCTATGCTATTTATTCTCTGTACGTTTTCCCCCTCTCTCCTCTTCCCACTCCCCTATTGCTAACCCTCCATGTGATCTCCATTTCTGTGTTTCTGCTCCTGTTGTAGTGGTTTGCTTAGTTGGCTTTTGTTTTAGGTCTGGTTGTTAATACCTGTGAGTTTGCTGTCTTTTTACTATTCATATTTTTTATCTTCTTTTTCTTAGATAAGTCCCTTTAACATTTCAT
>PVKU01007232.1:0-90778 GCA_004027475.1 Anoura caudifer
GGGGGAAAATGGGACAACTGTAATAGCATAATCAATAAAATATAATTAAAAAAAATAGTTATTGTGCATTTCCTAGGCGCCAGGTACAAGCTGGGTGCTGGAGATATAACAGCATGAGATGGTCAAACTGTTCTTTAATAGAACTTACATCCTTATCATTTATTTATTTTTCAAACAGAACATTTAAATATATAAATATTATACTTCTGTATTTAAAATTATCAAAACTACTTTAAATGGCAAATAATAAACTTGAGAAAACACTTGTAACAGTTTTGAGTGGTGAAATTAATACCTTTAGTATATAAAGAGAACCAGAGATGCATAAAAACAAATGCTAATTCTCAAATTGAAAATAGTCATGCTCACAAGTAAAAAATTCACAGAACTGCAAATTACAAATACAAATATGAAACCTTATTAGTAATCAAATAAACATAGCAAAAAAAGAAGAGGTAATTTTATTTACCTAATGTGCAGTAAATTGTAAGTAGTAATGCTCAATATTAACGGTCACATAGACAGATAGGGATTCTCATGTGCTCTTTTGGTAAAGTCTGGCAACACATTTTTATGCAACATATAGAACATTTTTCTTAGTGACATACCGTAACAGCTTTAAACTTTTCCTTCCATACAATAACTCTAGTTCTGGAAATTTATTCTAAGGAAATATAAGTTGGAACAAAGTTTCTATACAAACATATAATAAAAACAAAATGGAAATACATGAAAACAAACAAACAAAACCTTCTAATCTAAATTTTCAAGCTAGCACCTCTCTGTGGATTTTTTCTAGAAAATGTTATTTCTGTTTTAATATCAGAGTCTTACAAGTTTACTTCCTTCTTCTATTGCTTTTTTTATCTAAAGTTATGGGTCCATACTTCACTATGGATCAACAAGCTTTCTTTCATTAAAAATGATATGCACTCTATTCTATATTTATGCTAATTATCAATGCAAAGGTCTTCTTTCTAATACAATAAAAACTCTTTCCAAACACTATACACTCTTCTAAGTGGGTTTTCTGTTCTCTTGGTATTTGAATCTGAATTAAAGGTAGCACACAAACTTTTTTTAAAAAGTGCTATACTCATAAAAAGAGCACCAGTTCATTATTATGAAAATATTACCTTTCACTTATCATTACTGCACAAAAACTAGTCATGAATCCAGTTGCATTAACATTTTTCATTAGAGAATAGTTATCACTGTGGAATCAGGGAAAAGTTAAAAGGCCCTTTGAAAATGGCCTATTTTTGAGAAAGCACAGTAATAACTAATAGCTATCAAGAATTTTAAGCACTAAAATTGAGAAGGGGTTGATAGTCACCAGAGGGGATAGAGGAGGGAATTTCAGGGGGGAAGGGGAAGGGTTTGGAGCAACAAGTATAAAGGACGTATGGACAAAAATTAGCAGGGGTGGAAATGGAAGGGAGGTGGGGAGGGTTGGGGCGGTGGGCTGGGATGTGAGCAAAAGACAGAAAACTGTACAAGAACAACAATTAAAACAAAAAAAATTAAAATTAAAAAAACACAGACCAAAAAAAAATCTCTAGCTCTTTCTTATTTTATGGAAAATGGCATTGTGCTCTCTTTCTGTGAAAATAAAAATGTTAATAAGAATAAAACGCACAAGAATATAAAATGCAGAAACAACTTTTATCCATTATATATAAAGTGGGAGACAGGAAATGGGAAGGCAAAGAATAGAACAGTAACACAGGAGACATAGGTCAGCTTCATCAACAGATATTGCTCAGAGCAGAGTACTCTGCTCTGCTCTTAAGAATTAAGAATTCTTAATAGAATTCTACATTCATTCAACCATGCTACAAAGGAGTTGTTTTTGTTTTTTGTGGTAAATAACACTCTTATTCACTTTACAATTCAAAAACCACAAAATAGATAAGAGTTCTAGTTGTGCCACAAAATGAATTTTATTCCTTTCTTGTTCTTTACCATAATGTAATGTTTTCAGGATTCCCTAGGAGCCCAAATATCTGGGGCTCTGAATGACAAGTCCTGCACTGTGTGTACCTAGCAAAGCCCTACAAGGTCTGTCCTCACATCAATATTCTACAATTTTCAGGGCTACTTTCTTTTTCCTTTTGGCTGCCATGCACCAGGAATTTTAAAAATATCTTATTTAATCAACCTATTTTATAGGTATGCAGTATGAGGCTTAGAAATCTTGTGAAATATACATATTCAACATCATACATATAATATACAGGTTTACCTCAATCAAAGATCTACTCCTTCAGTGTAACCAGAGGGAAATAATTTCCGTGATCGTTTCCAGTGGCTTATTGTTGTGATGGGTTCTATTAACATGGTGTTATAATGAACATTTTATTGCAAATAAACCAGTCTTGTACATTTTTCCTTATGGCATACTTTGTGGAAGTTGAAAACACAAAGACATCATCAGAATTCATTGGCCAAGGAACACAGCAGATCTGTCAAGTTTATACCTGAGAAAATTAACCAAAACAAGACAGCTATCAATGAGACTAAGCTTGATAGAGTTTGATTCTGATATGTGTTCAATACAATGTTTATTGAAAGCAAAACAACTTCAAATATAGAAGGATCCTCACAAATGTAAAACAAAGAAAAGTCAGGCTTGGTAGAATTGCTATTTATCTAGAAACACACAATTTGCTTACATGTTTGTGCAAAATGGGTAAACTTTCTGAACCAAAGGCCTTTTGTAATTTGATCACCCTTTATATAAAATGCAGAGCACAGGTGTTAGTTTACAAAACATATTCTAACAATATCTTACTTTAAAAATCAACTTATAAAGCACAATAGTTGGACACCATATTGTCCTTCTCTTTGTCTAGTAAGTTGAGTTCAAGACTTCCTAAAAAGGTGTGAATACTGTGAATAAAATCTGTCAACACATTGACTATGAAGTGCTCTCTCTTGATTTATAAAGCAAAACCAAGTTCTCAGGCTATAGGACATACAAGAATTACCTATGAAACTTGCCAAAGCTCCAAATTCCTAGATTCCCCCTAGGGAGATTCTGATCCAGCAGAACTTATTTGAGGCCAAGGGGTCTTCAGTTTAACAAGTGCCCCGGGTGATTCTTATGAAAGGGTCCAGGAACATAGTTTCTAGAAATCTGCTTTATAAAACACTGACCGATTCATGAAACAGTAACCTAAGTAGCTCTTTCATTCACATTCTTGGCACCCTTGTCAGTCCTGCAATGCTGTGCTAATCTTCACAGCAAAAATTTCACATAGTGGCCAAATTTTCAATTAAACACAATCCTACTCAAATTTAAATCACACATATCATTTATCACAGCCACTAAACCTGCTGGCTAAATAATGTTTATGTTCTACTCCAGATGTGCCTCTTTTCAGGGATGAATTAAGAAATTCCTATAAAGTAGCCTACCTGCTTGTTACTACCTGCCACGAGTGTGTAAGGAGTACTATGTGATCCTCAGGTGCCGGTGTTGAAAGCCAGAGCAGGGACAGAGATGTGCAGGGAAGGCAATCAGCTGCTCAGGCAGGCCAAGCCAAGCTTTGTTCCATCAGAGGATAACTGCTTGATAATCTAATTCTCGGATTTTCAGGTTAAAGAATTCAATTTTGTCAGCATGGCTCAAATTCAGGATGAAGATAGAAAATGGCTCGATAACAACAACAAAAAAATTATATCAAGAATTAATGACTACTTATACAAGGTATTTTATTAAGTAACAGCAATACATTTTATCACTCATTTTTATTTCAAGTCAATATATAAGGTAGGTAATAATATTATATATATTTGGTGCAAAACAAAACTACGTTAATTAAATGCCCAAGAAGCTAATGAGTAAACCAGAATGCAAATCTACAAATGTTCCATGAGAACTATAACTAGCAAAGTGGCCCTAGAGTATTACCTTTCTACTGAAAAATCTGCATGGGAAATAAAATTAATCAGAGCAAGGAGAAAAGGTTAGTTGAATGAACCTAATAGTTAATGACATCAAGCCTGAGGCATCCATGGAGTGTGCTGGGGAATTGCTGACAAATAACTCTTCTCAGAGTCCTCTTTCTTCATGCTTTGGCTAACTATGCTATGTTGAGAAATATTAATGTCATTGATCCACCTATTTTTCTTTCATATCAATTCCATTCCAGTTATGCACTCCTGAACCTACTCCCCAATCACCTTGATTAGGTGGACTTGTCTCGAATCTCCACCAGCATAAACTGAGACAGCCATTTCAGAGGATGATTTATTTCATTGGATGGCTAACCTACTACATATATAATTTATTGATTCTTACTAGTATAGTTTTCAGGATTAGTAATTTCATATTTGAAAAAGCTTCTTTCTATACCCATCCACTTATTACATAAGAAACCAGAACAAAGTAAGAAGTACCTTTAGCCAAGATGAAAAATAATTTGCAATACTATTTAATCAATTGATAAATATTTATTGAGGGTTTATTTTATACAAGGCAATGTGTTGAGTGATCTTTCATTTACTCCATGCTATTAAGCATTTCCTTCTAACACTGGAATGTGAACAATGTAAACCAGAAATTCATAGACTTTACTCAGTAATACACTAAAAAAAAAAAAAAAAAAAAGGCAAAAAAACCCGCTTCTACCTTATAATAAAATTTGGTTAGAACTACAAAACCTTTAGTAATCTCCTTGATATTTTTTCTGATTTTTTTCATGAAGTTTTTATTTTAGGTAAGTTTCATCTTTACAGAAAAGTTTCAAAGAGAGAGAATTAATTCCCATATATCCCTCACTCTCTTACTCCTATTGTTAATATCTTATGCTACTATGTAACAGTTTTCCCAACTAAGGAGTCAACATGGGGATACAATTATTACCTAAACTCCATGCTTCATTTGAAACTCAGTCTTTCCCCCATGTCCTTTTCCTATTCCAGCACTTCTTTCAGAATATCACATTTCATGTAGTCATCCTGTCTCTTCAGGTGTGTGACAATTTGTCATACTTTCCTTGCTTTTGATGACATTCATAGCTTTGTGTAGTACTGGTCAAATTCTTTGAAGAATATTCTTCAATTTTGATGTGCCTTTTTTTTTCATTTTTAGACTGGAATTATAGATTTTTAAGAAGAAAACCACAGAAGCAAGGTGCCATGCTTATCACATATCAAGGATGCATCGCTTATCATTCACTTAATTCACCCTGATCACCTGGCTTACTGCACTTGAAGTTATTTTTGTTTTCCAATTGTTTTCCTATTGTCCTCTGGAAGCAAGTCACTAAACAGTCTACACTGCATCAGAAGGGGAGAGATGGGGTATCAAGTTCCATTTCCTGGAGAGATGTGGTAATCGGTCTACATAAATCATTTGGAATTGTTTTGTATTAAAAAATGTATTGCTTCTTCCCTATTGATTTACTTATTTAATTGTTTATTATATTAATATAGATGTGTGTTTTGTGGATATTTCTTTTCCAGTGTGGAGTTAACATAATAGTGTTACCTCCATAATATCTAACATTTTATGTGTGTGTGTGTGTGTGTGTGTGTAAAATGGGAAATAAAATTAATCAGAGCAAGGAGAGAAGGTTAGTTGAATGAACCTAATAGTTAATGACATCAAGATTGTGTGTGTGTGTGTGTGTGTGTGTGTGTGTGTGTGTGTATATACATATTCTCTCAAATTATTCAAGCTTTGGCCAATAGGAGTTATCTCACATTGTGTCCCACATCCCTTTGGCATGCCACCATCCCTTGGTGTTTTGGGGTACTTCTTTACTTCCTGAAATCCCCTTGATTTTGTTTCTGCATCGCTCCCTCACCTTAAACAAGTCTCTTTACCCCTACATGCATTGACATTAATCTAGTAAATTAAGCTTTTGTTGTATTAATGGAAATTACAATGTAGTAAACCTTTTTTAAAAAAATTTGAATTCATTTTAAACTTTTGCTCAGACAAGCAAGAAATGGCAAATGGAAATGGAGCTTATTTCTTAAAAACTAAAGTGATAAAACTATAGAAAATGAAAGAAGCAAAAATGGTAGCATTTAGATTAAATTTAAATGAAACACAGCATCACTAATGGCTCATTAAGTGGGGGCTCAGATCCAACAGGCTTGCTGACTGTGGGCATTCAACTCAAAGTTGACTATTTTTGCAACCTCTTACATAAGTGTTATGTATGTCCTTAGGGATATAATTTAATCTGTCACTCCTGGTGGAAGCACAAATCATTTTCTGAAACAAATAAACATTTTATTGTCAGTTTCCCTGTTTGACCCTCTTTGGTCAGATCTTAGAAGAAGCTACAAGATGTGGTCCAAATCTCTACACAGTCTTATAGCTCCTTATTATAAGATATTGGCTTGATGATTTTGTTTCGTTTCTGCTCACAACCATCTGTTGTACCCTGTGACAAGATAGTGGCCATTAGATAACTTTGAGGACCCTGGATGCCTATATTGTTACTATGATAGAAATAAACATAACAGTAATGGAATGGGCCTGAAAATACATTGGAGCCACAATACTGTATTTCTCATATTAAACCAGAAAAATAAGTTTTACTCTTCATAGATTCTTTACAGCCAGATAGTGTAGTGCCAACAATATCATTAAGCTTAAAAAAATCATATTGGCTCATTCTCTATTTTTAACAGTTATATTAAAAACCCTCAGAAATTTTTAGAGAAATAGGTATAATACACTTATACCAATAGGGAAAAACTTCTTTTTACAGGGTGGGGAAAAAGTAGGTTTACAGTTGTTTGAATGGAAAATAATACAACAATTAATAAATAATAAAACAATAATAAACTCTGTTTTGCACACTCACAACTATAAGTCTACTTTGCCCCACCCTGTATGAAGCAAATATACTCCTAGCTGTTTAATCTCACTGTATAAATGGTGTGATTTGGGGACAATATGTCAAATCTTGTGAATCACCTATATAGGAAGTTGGGGGCAAAAGAATGACTATGTGTTGCAGAAAATAATGGAATTAGAATTGCTTGCATATGTGTTGAGCATGTCATGCAGCAAAGAATATATTTTTTATTTATTTATATTCCACACCTCAAAATTTATATAAAGAAAATAAATAGGTTTTGTTTATTATGCATGCTGTAATATTATTACAAATACATCTAAATTCAAATTCCTATGACACTACTTACTTTTAGTTTCTTATAATCCAAGTGACCTCTTTGAGTCTGTCTTCTTGTCTGTAAAACCCTTTTAGGGTTAATATGAGGGCTAAAGTGAAATAAATGTAAAAGGTATAGCATAGTTTCTGCTAGATAGGCTAAGCCTCAGTAAATGGCGGTGCGGTGTCACAAGGAACATGGCTCTCCCAAACCCTGAAATGGAAGTCTGGTCAGAGGGCCCCTGGACAGAAGGAATGTGTACTGCCTCGGAAATGGATTATAATTCCTTCCTTATCTCCTTTTGGAAATGGCTTCCGATCCTGTGTGACTGCTTCCTGAGCTTTTCCCTGTGCACATTCACACTGAGATACTGCAGTTTAGAGTCACTGTGCAAAACACAAGCCCCCTTATCTGGGACCCCTTAAAACAAGTCTCAGGCACAGGGGAGTGTGGTTCTTCTTCACTGATCTGCCACTGTCTATGCTCCCTGTGATGTGACTGATAAAGACTGTGTCTGCTCCATCCAGTCCTCTGTGTGATTTTTTCGGCTTATTCAGACAAGCAGTCAAGATCCCCAGGCTCAACCTCCTGCATTACAGGTGGCTGTTATGATAATTATCAGTCAACAAATATCAATTGGCTACCTTACAAATACTTACCTCACTATTAGGCCTGGATGAGACAAAGGTTTATATATATGTACCATCTTGACCTGAGTCTTGTACTGCTTTACACTCAGATGGTTTAACTGAGAAGACTTCAGTGAAGCACTCTTTAAAAGGATTGACATAAGGGAATCAACAACAAAAAAATGACCAGGTGCCCAGGTGAGCTGATTTCATAAGATAAGTCTCTGTGTGTACGTTTCCTACTGGGGCATTTGCTCTGGAGACCCCTGACTGATAATGTCTCTGAATTTTCCAGAGCTTATCATTTAACCCAGGTATTCATGTGTCTTTCAAATGCATCTAGGATACCTACTAGTCTCTGATTCTCAGATCTCACTAGCATGGTTCCAATAATGTAAGGACTAGTTGGTGTTCTTTGGGTTATCAAGGTAATCAATATTCCTGCAGGCTCCATTATGACATCTTTCAGCATACCGCTGCCGCTGCTGGGTAAAGGCAAACACTTCCTGGTGTCCTTGCTAACGGGAACTGAGGAAGCTTGTGCTAAATCAACGTTACTTACCAGGTGTCAGAAACTGGATCAAGTTTCTTTGAAAAAAGTCCCCTTATAGCTGAGATTTTATCACCATCTTATTAAATTTGTGATTATTTATAGTCTTTCTCAAAATCTCATGTAGCTATTTTATAGGTCAATCAGAAACATTAAAGGTGATACAATAGGAATCACCACCTCTGTGTCTTCAAAGTTTTTATGGTGAAACTCATCTCTAGGAAACAGAATTCACGCTGGTGTGGAAGAAGAGGGGCCACATGCAAACTGCCACACACTCAGGGCAGGCCTGTGAGGCAGCATCACAAACACAGAGACTTAAGCTAACCACATAGGATGGTCTGAAATTAAAACTTTCTAACCAAAATCTTGGCGAATAGTCCTGTGCTAGGCCAGTATGTTTTTCTAACAATGGTCAGTTTTTACCTTAACTGAGCTTCTCAGTTGTCTTTTTTTGCCTCTAAGATAACATACCTTTGGAATTTCAAATTTCCTCAAAGCACAGGCAACCCACAAGGAGATCATACATCTCCTTATTGTTATTGTTTCATGTTAATTGTCAACTATGAACTATCCTGCACCCACCTGGGTAAAAGTGTCTATCATTTTACTTTTTATCCAGTCCCAGAGGTTTCTCTGCTTTGCTTTCTCCCACCTCCCTAACCTATCACCAATAGATCTCTTGTAACCCACTTACACCTCCTCTTTTGATTATAATATATTAAATAAGGTGAAAAACTGCCATTCTTTTGATCATTTCTCAATCCCTTGAAATTTTGCTTCCTGGAAATTGTTGCCAGTTTTGTTTAGACCAAAAATTCTCTGTGCATTTGAATATTTCTTATATTGACACTGGGTTACTAATTGGATGAGTTTGCAGGACACAGGAGCTCCAGATCTATATACTTGGCTCTTCCTTCCATTATAATCATCGTTTCATAGGTCAGAGAATCAATAAGGAGATTCTGTTGCAAACTTTTCAATTACAAAATGTGTAAGGAACTGGAAAAACAAGGACAGGCTATCTGTGGGTCTGCTGGTCCCATTTTACAATAAACTTGAGTTAAAATTCCATTTATCACCATACTACCAAAACCCACTATGGGCTATGGTAGAGTTGAGAGTTTCAGATCCCCAGAATACAGCATCACCCCAGAACTGAAATACTCAGAACCTGAAATACTTACAGGAGCTAGTATTTCCACTAACTCCTATAGATCTGGATATTCTCTTTCCTCCAATAAAATTTCATCTTAATAAGTGTCTTTTTTTGGTGAAGTTCTCAAGGAACATTTACAGTATACACCTTACTAAGTTGCAGGGAATATCTGCAAAGGAATTTAACCTCTGAAAATATCATGCAGTACTGTGATGGTTAGTTTTATGTGTTAACTCATCTATGGTATAAGTCTCAGTTATTTAATCAAACACTAATGTAGCTGTACCTGTGAAGATATTCTGTAGACATGGTTAATATCTGCAATGTGGTTAATGTAATAATTTACAATACTTTAAGTGAAGGAGATTACCTTTAATAATGTGGGGGTGGGGTTCATTCAATTAGCTGAAGGCCTTAGACCAAAAATACATTCCTTTGAAAAGAAGAAATCCTGCCTCAAAATTGCTGTATCACCTTCTGCCTGAGTTTCCGCCCAGCTAATCCGCTATACAGATTTCCAGTTTGCCATCCTACAATTGTATGAGCCAGTTCCTTCAACCCCCTCTCCCTCTCCCTCTCCCTCTTTCTTCTCTCCTCCTTCCACATCTCCCTCCACCTCTCCCTCTCCTCTGCCTTTCAACCCCATCTTCTCTCTTTCTTTGTTTCTCCCTCTGCATACACATCTCATTGACAAAGTTCCCAACCCCAGGCTAAGTGTGAGGCACATCTTCCTTGAGATCTTTGCTAGACACCTGAAAAACAAAAAAGGAATGAAGTTCTGCTCACAGAGAAGGTGAGAATGGCCTTTTTGAGTAGCCATTGGTAACTGGTACAAGTGCCAGATAACATTATGAAGACACTATTAATGAATAGATAAAGTAACATATTCATTATTAAAATGGTTAAATATACTCTCCAGTTCTTTGACAAACTAGACTTTTTAAATTAAAAATATTTTAATGCAATGAGCTTTAGGAAGAGAAAGTCCAGTGGGGACAGATTTGGTGTTGGTGCTATATTTTAAAAACACAAATATGTTAAGGCTGGTGAATAATACCCAAGAGACTTTCCTTACTCAAACTTTATTTAATTTCAAAAGTTTTATATATCTCCCTATATTATCTCATCAAGATTTGACCATTTCATAATAGTTACAAAATATGACATATATTTGCTCAAATTGTTTAATTTGAGCAAATTAAAATTTTGGAAAAAAAAGTAAGAAAAACAAGTGCTTTAAAGGGTTTTATTTGCTAGAATTTTAGACTACTTTAAGAATGCTATAAGTTTCCTGGGGATAAAAATCTCTGAAATAAGAACTTCTATCAAATATGTTGTGAAAAAAAGTTTCAGAACTTAAACACAAATTCCCATTATTTGTTCTTGGAATAAATTTGAAATCCCTTCACACATTGTTATATCTAAAGTCTAATATGCAGATAGTTTTACAGCCTCCTATGCTTAAGAGCTCAAGTCACCCTTTTGTTGTATAATAAGAAAATTTTGATGACACTTAAACTCTCAGAATCGGCCTTATGACCACCATTATCACTTACATGTTTCAGATTGTTTATGCCTATCTATAGTCAATGCTTGGCTCATGGAAGATACTCCATCAATAGTTACCTATGGAGAGAAAAAGGAAGGGAAAGAGGAAGGATAAAATATTTTGGCACATTTCTAAGAATGCTAACTAGCCCATATGCTTAATGGGACTAAGCTGTTGAGTTCTCTCTCTTCATATTTTCCTCCCTTACAGTGGTCTGGTTTGGGGAAGACATGTTTAAAAGAGCTACACATACATAAGTATACATTTCTCTCCCTTGTGATTTACAGTCAGTGCTTGAAATAGTTTCGATTCACTATTAGAAAAATTTGTTAATTCATTATGGATATTTTCACAGCAAAATAATGACATTCTTCAGAAGGCAGAATTGAGCAATACTTTGAGATGTTCATGTAAGTTGTTTTTCTCCAGGAACATGAAAATCTGGCAGCTATTATTGAGCAATGTGGTGAAACAAGGAGGCATAGCTTAAATATATGCATTGATTCTCATAGGCCTTCTTGACCTTGTCTAATAGTTCCTTAATGAAACTACTGATAAAATTGCAGTCTGGTTTTTCAAGTGTGTCAAAGCTCCTAATAGCCTCCTCAGCTTCCAAATACATGCTTCTCTCGTATGTCTTCTTGACTCCCTTTACTCTGGTTTCTGTCCCCTCAAACAACCCTGCCTAACTAACCTTGAGAAAAGTAATTATGCCCTCACTATCGATTAGGAAGGATCCATATTTAATTACGTGTAACATGTTCCACTATCAAACTTTCACCAATGCCCAGTGAGTCCTATTGCTCTGGCTAATGAGCTTCCTTATGAGATGCTGAATTTTCCCCAATCCCTGCATTTTATGGAAAAGGCTGCCATACCTTAAGGTCATCATTGAACCCTTTCATGAAGGTTGCTTGAAGAACGTGTCTTTAATGCAAAGGGAATCATTATTGAGCATGTTGTGCAAAATTTTGCAGCAACTCTGAATGATTCACATTTGCCCTTCGGTAAAATCCTGAGATCATAGGGCTTAAAGTTAAACTATTAGCTGTAGTCAGAATCAATTGCAAAGTGACTGATTCTGCTAAATCATGAAAAGTCAGTTTATTCAGAGGAGAACTGCTCCTTGTAGTACTTCTGTATGAAAATAGTACTACCACAGCTTTCAACAATTGAATTGAAATTTCAGTTTTCTTTACCTCTAGAATTTTTTTCTAAACGTTATATCTCTTTTGATGAAAACTTGCAATGAACTACAATGAACTGTAGTGGTTTAGCTGAAGTAAATATATAAAATATTTGAATAATAAAAGATGCCATGTTTTACAAAGTTTTATCATATTAATGGCATCATATGGCTGTATTATTTGACAAGAATATCATCAAATATCATTATTTGACAAGAATATCAAATTGTTCTCAATGTAATAATCCCTGAAGATGTCCAAAATACTGGAAGGGTGAGGTAATAAGCAGTAGATCACAATGAACAAATGAGCCTACCTATGATATTTAAAATTCTAAGAGTAAGTTTTAAATAAATCAGGCTGTTAATATCAGTTGTTATCTAAGGATAAATTAAGTACAGAAGAGGAGTAATAAAAACAAATAGATAAAGTTTTGATAAAAGTTCTGTGATTTAGCAGTATAATCATTAATAATATGTTATTAGTCAGAAAAGCTCAGTGTTAAACTATTCAACCCTATAGTTTTGTTAATCAGAGCTAATTATATGCAGAGATCCCTTGAAAGTACTTTACACTTAAATTATTGTTACTGGGACTAGTCCTACAATGGATTGTATTCAAGTTTATTTACCTTTTTCTGAGAATTCTTTGTGAACCACTTGACTATAGATTAGCTAGAAAAATTAACTCACTTTAACAAAATTAGCCTTTCATTTCAAGTTTCATTATTATATAACATAGAGTGAAAATATGATAATATTTTAATAAGCTGATCCATTTATATAATAAAAAATTCATGTTGAACTTTCTACACTCATCTAATCTGACAAACATTTGTCAAATATGAGTTGACCACGATGAATATAAGGAAATCCAATGCTCAGATTTAGGAATTTCAATTGTTAAAACCAGTAGGATACCATTTAATATCATCGCTCCCTAATAGTAAGTTTCACAAAACTTTCAAACTTCACAAAAATTACCATTTATCTTTCAGCATCATGGACTCCCTTCCCAATGCTCCCCCAACAGTATCTATCTGTGACTTCTCTGGTTTCTGAGAGTATCAACATGTACCATCTTATTAAAAAAAAAGAAAAGAAAAGAAATAAAGAAAAAGAAAGGAAAAGATGAAAGAAAGAAAGAAAGAAAGAAAGAAAGAAAGAAAGAAAGAAAGAAAGAAAGAAAGAAAGAAAGAAAGAAAGAAAGATTAAAATGTCTTTTAAACCTCCAAGGACTAAGAATGCTGTGCTCTGTTCTCCGCCACTGAGCTGTGCCAATACTTCGTAGTGTTGCTACAATGCAGACACTAATCACCGTAGTCCTGAACTCTTGCTTCTTCCACTACTACTGTGAATACTCTTTGTTTCTAAGGAAAAATCTCAGGTAGAAACATACAATTTGCTACATCACATTCTGTTGCCTTGGCTTTCAGAGAGCAAGGAGACGTATCGTCTGTCCCATTTGTGCCAGGAGGGTTGGAGTTGAGATTTTTTTTCATACTAAAATATTTGAGACTTCCCGATCCTATTCAGTTCAGCATTGCCAAAAATGACAGATATCCACCAAAGATCTCTCTCCCTGCTTAAAACTCATCAATGCCCCTATCCTTGCTTAAAATAATCCCAACGATTTAGGTATGGTTTTCAAGCTACAAATAACCTGGAATATGATGATTTTTCTTTTATTTCTTACTTTCAAATTTCCCCTAGTCTCCTACCCCATGGTTCATTCTGATAAATCATTTACTGTTTTCCCAAATTTCATGATGTTTTATGGATATCCCTATGCTCACAATGTCTGTTCAACTCATCTCTGCCCATTTTCTTCTCTTTCCTTTCCTGTTCCTCCAGTGCAACTCCATCTTCAGGAACCATTCAAACCCAGAATGGTTGATGACATCCCATTCTTTTGAAAATATTAATTACTTTTATCCTTTGTATTGTAATTTTCATAGAAATGTTGACATTTTCAAATATTTTCTAGTTCTTCATTTTATAGTAAAACATTATGTTAGTTAAAATGATCTTTAATTTCACAAAGCAGAATCATTCTTTATCCCATTTCTTACTACTTTTATTTCCATTTTTAAGGCTTCAACATATTACATATAAAATATTTACTCAGTTAACACATATTCTTTGCTTCTATGTATTAGGCTGTTCTGAATACAAGGGATGAAAAAAGTAAACAAGATACTTACTCCTATAGAGTTTGTATTTCTATGTGGAAGAGAGACAATACATAAGCCAGCAAATACCTCTGTGACAATGTTAGTGATAAAACTATGAGCTAAAGCATTAGGAGAATATAGAAAACATGGAGGAGAATCATGTAGGTAAGCTAAACTTAAAGAACATTCAAAGGAAGTTAAACATTAACAGCAGAATAAAATAAGGAAGAGAGACATACTGACATCTCAAAGAAGAAGGCCCCAGCTGGAGGAAAACAAACTCGGTGTGTAAAACAGCAAGGAGGCCATAGCTGCTGAAGCAGTAAAATTAGAGTAGACGCATAGGGAACATTGCTAAGACAGACAGATGACCCTGTGAGACTTGGTAAGTTCTTCGGGCTTTCTTTTAAGTATGACAACCATTGAAAAATTTTGAGCAGGGGGTGGCATTTTTTTAATTTTTCTTAAAGATCATTTAGGATCACTAAGGAAAATTTACCATGTGGGGTGAGAATAGAGGCAAGGAGGTCACTGAGGAGACCAATGCTGTTGTCTAGGCAACAGGTGATACTGGCCACTTGAACTAGAATGGTAGCCATGGAGTTGGTACGAGCATGTCAGAATTGGGAGATAGTTTAAAGAAAGTTTTGGTGGCCTGCTGTTGGATCAAAAATGAAATGCGAAAAAAATAAGGATTATTACTAAGTATTCAGCCTGATAAATTGAGGGTGCTATTACCCAAGATGGGTAAGACTAGAGGAGAAGCAGCTTGTGTTAAGCGTTCCCCTTTTAAACATAAATATTTGAAATTCCCTCCGCACTTAGAAGTGGAGAATTTGAGTAGCTAGTTGAATATATGGGTGCAAAATACAAGAAAAAGAGATAGACCTGGTGAGATATGTGGGGGTCTAATTACATGAATGACTAACTACTATTTCAAATTTCTATTTGAAAGGAGATGAAAGGTATGGAAAGAGAAAAAGAGAAGCGAAGGTTCTGGAGGATCCAGTAAAGGAGGAGAAAGAGAGGTCTACGAAGCACAAAGAGAATGAATACCAGCTGTTTTCTCAGGAGTGAAGAAAATTTAATGTTTGAGAGTGGGTGATCGATTTTTTCAAATGCTCCTGAGATGTAGGTTGAAAATTAGTGAAGTGGAAAGCTAAAGATCCTCAGTAACCTTAACAAGAGAGAGTTTAGAAACAAATCCCTGACTGAAGTAGACTGCAAGGGGAAAGGAGGTTAGTAAGGACCGTCACTCCTGTAAGGGGCCTCTTTTCCTCATTTTCAATCTCCTCTTATCATTCTTCATCCATTAACATATTTTTTGTAAATGGCAAGTACATTGTGAAATTCTGTTGCTTGAAGCTGGATATCTCTATCACCTATAATCACAATTCTCAAATCTTAACATTTATAAAAACATCCTAGGTATGACATTAAAAGTGAAAATTCTTGCCTGCTGCTGTCACTGATTATAATTGACTTGGTCAATTATAATTCTCAGTTACTGTGAAGTTACACAGTAACTTCATTTCTAACAGACACTCCAAATGATTATAGTGTATGTGATTTGAGATCCTAATGTAATGGTTGGACCCTTTACCATTTCTCCACTTTTGTTTCCTGCTTTTTCCTTTGCCTAGAATCATGATACACCACCACATTTCTGGGAAACTCCTATTTACCCTTCAGCACTCTGAGGTCACTCCCTCCTTTAAGATACTTCATATTTTCAACCACAGAAGTCAGTAAACAGGTGATAAATAAATAGAATATGTACAACTAGCCTTCCTTTGCTTTTTGTTAAAGCCCCAGATGGTTTATACATTTTTGCCTGTCTCAGGCATTCACATAATTCAGTAAACTGCTTTCTGCTTGTACGGATCATGCTAGTAAATTTCCCCAAATGGGTGTGATTAGCATTCTTCACACAACCAGGACAGAGCCACAGTTTTTAAATGAGGCTGTTTATAAATGATTCCAAACATCCTTCTATTTCTGAAGGAATTATCAAATGAGTTTTCCATGGGGTGTCTTAACGATCACAGCATCTGAATTAGATTGGTGTCATGAGTGAATCAAGGGACACTTCCTTTGATACTGGGCTATTTTAAATATAAAAGTGTCCTCTATTCTCATTTAAGAGCCTAGAAGAAGTCCTGTTTCTTAACTATACTCCATCCTGAAGTTGGCTTCTTTGGAGTGTTTAAAAAAGACCAAAATACCTAATTTAGATTTAGTTTTACTCTCGTTGAAGCAAGTTTTGTTTTGTTTTCCTCCACAGCCTCTTTTTCTTGTTATTATTTTCTATATCAAAACTTCAAAGAAAAGAACTGATGGATCAGCAATTCACTGACTGGAGCTGAATTTTTGCTTGCCACTAGCTTTTCTAGTCTGGTGCTCCTTTGATTTCTATTTTATCTCCATCTTTTACGCCTTTAGTCCATGCATGTGGAAAAAATTATAGTGTAGTCTTTGACTTAAAAAAAAAATTATAGTCTATCATATTCCCAAACCTCAGAAAATTCAAAAACTTTTCCAAGTCTGAAAATTCTTTCACACAGAAGCTTCAGACACAGGAATTAATAACTAAGTCTCTGTTGTATTCTAAATAATTGAACTTTCAGTAAGCTTCTAAACAGGAATCAAATTCACAAGGGATATTTCAGACCAAACATAAACTGTAATACAAACTTCCTGCATTACTATCACCTGACTTAAACAAATACTCATTAAAAAAAAATAACACAGTGAAGACAGGTAGGGTAGGAGGCAATAAAGTATAGTGACCAAGACCTTGGGATTTGGTAAAAGACCCGATCCTCTTTTTTGCCACTTCCAACTATAGGCCCTTTGCGAAGTTAATAATAGTCACTTTTTTTTCTTTTTTGAGATGGGAATAATAATATGGCTTATTTTGTAGGTTTATATTGAGGTTGTGTAAGATAATTTGTATGGCTTAGTGCAGTTCTTAATTCAGACTAGTTTACCAAAGAGTAACTGCTATTTTTTTTATTAGAGGGCTTTGCTGAAATTGTGAGTGAGCTTGTGGACAGCTGCAGCCACAAGGACTGACGTCGAGCCCACAACTGCTGCCATCGCCCTCAGGAACGCCCACCGGCCAGCCAGTGGGCCCAAAGGTATGAGTCGCAGAAGATCTGAGAAAAAATTATGTTACATTTATCATGTCTTCACAGAAAGCAATAGATAACAAAGTACCTAGCACTGTTGTTCTCCAACTTCTGATTCAAAGGGCGATGTTCTATATAGTGACATACATCCGTGATGTATATGATGTACGGTATTAGATCCTTCAGTTACTGCTGTGAAAAACTCTGATCAGGTCTCTCTGAGCTGGAAACATGTCCCGCAAAAAAGTCTATGATGTGATTTTCTTCATATTTCCTTTATGCATCTTTTTCTATGTCTTATCTTCAGAACAAATAAAATATCATTCATATAAAACTCAACAATATGAATCAGTTCCCAAGTTTACTCTTTTAAGCCCAACATGTATTACTATTATCTATTATTATTATTACATAATAGTAATCATTTTTAAAACCAAGAGTTTAGTTCTTCTTGTAGACTCTATGGTTGGAATGGTGGGAATAACTGTAAATCGGATGTGGGACTTAGCAGCTATTAACAGAGAATTTTAAGCCTAGAATACATATGACTCCACATCATGCATACGTTCTGCATATTTTATCAATAATGACAAAATAAAAACACAATAAAAATTGGGGAGAATGATCTCTGAGGTATGTCATTAGTTTTGTTAATCCATGTACACTATGGATGAAAATATTTGCACAGAAGATTTATGTTTTATTTTTAAATATTTAAGAGTAGTTCTTTCCTTTCTAAATTTTAAAGAAAAGATGTTTTCTAAAATGTTTCCTTCAAGCTTCCCCGTCCTCATAAATTTCATGCTTAGAAATACTTAATGTAAACTCCGCCTACATCTTTCTACTTCATTATAAATCCTGTTTGCTTATACTTTTGGTTTAAATGCCTGGAATATGTGAGGGTTGGCTGTGTATTGTATTTCCTTTCAAAGACTCTGATTTAACAACCTCGATTTAATACAAAATTGACAGTGAATTTGGATATGCCTTCAGCTATTTGTATCATAAGACTAGATAACATGCTTTTGTAACAGATGATCACAAAAAAAACCCTCCATAGATTAAAATGACATCAGTTAACTGTTCTGTTCTCCTGTAACTGCTTAAAAAATCATACATAAAAATCAATAACTCTGGTCCAGGTATTGTTATTGTAATTTTAGTGCTTTGAAAAAGTAGCAGAAGAAAAATGCTATATATTCCATACATCTATTTATATTTATATGTATGATTCAACTCAGGAAATAATTTTAATGCAAGAAGTCATATGTATAATATATATTATATATAATACATATATTATATAATATAAATTGTCTATAATATACTATATAATGTATTATATAGTATATATAATATTTACTGTACATATATAAAATCATAGGTTTAAAATTAATATCCAAGGTTGATAGGGCACTCGGATAACAAAGTACTTTCAAAATCTCCTAAATATTCACTCATTAGTCAAAATAACTAAAATTGCCATAGATTAGCTTTTATAGTCATATAAAAGATATAATTATAGAGAAGAAGATATTGGGAGAAATTTCTATACAAAGCAATTAGGGTTTTGCAAGTAGTGAAAACATATCATTATAATTAAAGTAATCTGAAAAACTAAAATGTTTGGTACAATTATCTGTCCAACTACTCAGATTATTTCAACCCACTCTTAATTTTGAATTACTTAGAGATGTAGTCATGCTTTTAAAAACATTACAAAATATTCAATGAAATACTATTTAGCAGAAAATTTGTTTTCAATATATGCATTTGCTTTCCTTTTTCTTTACGTGATTGCAAATAGATGGCAGAATTTAACTTAGTTTTAGCCCTCAGTGTTTTCTGTAGTTATTTCAATGGTGGAAATACTGCTCCTTTCAACTGGGTGATGGTTACAAATGCTAGCATTTTGCATTTAAATATACTTTGAACTGCCTATTTTCAAATTATAAAAAGAATCTCAAGTGTCAGTCTCAATGCAATGAAGAATAGTTTTCTCCTATAAAAACAGTTTATGGCACCAAGCTAGCATGAGTCATACATATCCAGATCTTGAACTCACTGATGCATTCAGAAGAAGCCAAAGATTAATGTTTAATAAAGAGCAGGTCAGCTCTAGCCATTTAACTGCAGGATGAGGGTGTGCGATCATTTGGTGCCTTAGGCCATTGTGAAATTCTTGACTACTTCACAAAATAAATCAATCTTGCTTTTCTAAATTGTTCTAATAATCAAGGGTAGAAGACTAGATTTTTAACCAAATTAGAAATTATTGTTCAATATAACATGTCATGCATTTATAAATGTTTCCTTTCAAAATATACAATGGGCCATAAACCCCAAGGGCAATCACTGTAACTTGGTTAGTATTTTCAATGTAATTAAAAACAGTACTAAAGCCATATGACTAATAACAATAACTAACTTTAATTGAGCATATACTACATGCCAGTAACTGTTCTACCAACTTTAACATGTATTAATTCATTTAATCTTCACATTTTTGAGGTAGCTGTGACTGATAACCACATCCTACTGATGAGAAGACTAAGCACAGGACGGTTAAGGAATGATTCAAATCCAGGTTTTCTGACATTATAGGCCACACTCCTCATGTAAGCCATGTGTTGCATATGAAGTCACTAGTGTTTGGTGACTCCAAACACTGAAGTCACCTTTCTCTTCTGTAAAATGTGGATGATAACATCACTTTTTCTTTAATAGTTTTAAGGCCATTTGTATTTGGGATTTTTGTTGCAATAAGCAGGAGTTGTGGCCATCCAGTACAACCACAAACTCTTCTATGTATGGGAAAAAATACAATAAAAATTAAATTTAAAAAAGAAGTCTCATTCTAATAGGTCTACCAATGATATAAAATAATGAAAATTATTAAAATAAATAAATTTTAAAATAAATATGGATTCAAAGTAAAAAATAACTAAAAAATAAATCAGATGGAAACAGTGACTTCACTGCCCAGGTAACAGAAAAGAGCTGAGAAGCCCAAGGTGGTGGTGGAGCAAACCAAAGATTATCAACAACAGAGCAGCTGCCCCTGCTAGGATGACAGGACTTAGGGGGCTGGCTGTGCTACCTGTGCTCAGCCTGTAGGGAAAGCAGATGAGAGCTAGAGCCACCAAGAAGCAGCACCAGCTGCTGATGACACCACCCAATGCAGAAAGAGAGGGAAGGTTGCACCATTTCCCTCTTTTTTGCAGCCTCCTTCACTCGCTCTCCCTACAGGGCAGTTGACACAATCTTCAGAAGCCAGCTCTCTACCAAGATCATGGTGAAGTGATTGAAAAATGAGGAATGGACCAGACAGTAAGAAATCCAGAGGGAAATCATGATAAAATGTGAATCCTAGTAGATATCATGCTGTAGGTCTCATTCTTTTGAATGTCCTTTTAATTTTGCCTGAGGATGCTTTGTAGACTGTCTTCCATCTCTCGATGTCTTAATTGCCAAATTGCCCTATAAAGGTTTGTGGGAATTCCATCTTAATAAAATAAGTAAGTTGTGATATATTGTAACCATATTTTGAGGATTTTGTGATTGATATATAATGTCATAATCTTAACTTTACTTCCAAAAGTATTCATATGTAATATTAAGAGGTTTTGGTGTTTGTGTTCTGTTTTTGTTCTGTGTAATGATTTCCCACAGAAAACTAAAAAATTGCCCATGGTCTAGATTAGAAGTATAAAACAAATCAGGGCATAAGAGGAAATAAATTTATACACACCTAATATTGGGTGAAGACTTTGCAACCAACATTTTACTTATAAGAGACAGAAAGAATATAATAAATCAGATCTATAGTAACGGCTATTGTAGTAAATGAAAATGGTTGTGTGTTCTATAAAAACCAAGGGCATGATCTTAAAGTGTATTTAAATTCTTAAGAGGGGTCACAGTGTAAATTTCTAACAATTTGGTTTGAGATGCTTAGAGAAGTCTTTCAACATCATTTTAAGAGGTCTGTAAATATATAAAATTTATAAATTCTATGTTAACATTTCAGCACTAAGCTGTTAGCTATTTTCCCTTACACAGAAAGAAAAAGTTAAAAATATAACTGTTGCAGGTTGGGTTTCCTAAGAAATAGATTGTGAGTCACAGGTCTGAATGCAGAAAGGTCACTGAGGAGGGCTCGAGGGTCCCCACTTGTGGGGCACTGAAATAAGCCAGATTGTGTAGGCAGAGGAGTTGGACTGCTGTTCAGTTACCACAAAGATCTCAGCTGACTCTGAGAGAAGTCCTGATGCTGGAATTGGCCTGCAGACCTGTCCAACACTGAGGTAAGGGAGCTGGGCCTTTAAAACTCAACATTGATTAGTCATCAGATGTAGGTTTTCCCCCAAGAAGGGAGTGACCTTTGGCAATGCAGTTGTCTTCAACCAAAGCCAATTTCCAAAAAGGACACTGTTGAGAGGTATCAGCCTCCAGCACCCCCAGCAGCTGGAAGAATGAGAACTTCAGTGCTCAGTATACGAAGAAGGTGATATGGGCACCAATACAATAGCAATACTCAATATTCAGTAGGTACCCTATACCAAAGGGATGATAAGGAACTAAGCTCATACGAAGAGTAATTCATGTTATATCAGATTTGTGGCTACCATTTTCTCAATCCTGGCTACAACTGAATGCAATAGACATCCTTCTGAGATGGCACCCAGTAATTCCTGCCTCCTGCTATTCTGATTTTGTATAGTCTCCTCCTTTAGAGTGTGGGCTGGATCTAAGGACTTGCTTCTAACAAACAGAATGTGGCAAAAATGATGAAATGCCATTTTCAAGATTAAGTTATTAAAGACTGCAACTGCCTAATGACCTCTGTCTTTGTGTTACTCACTTCGATGAAGCCAGCTGCCCTATTGTGAGCTGCCCTATGTAGAGGCACATTTAGCAATAAACCAAGAGGGTGGCTGGTCTCTGGCCCATGGTCATTATGGAGACTAAGGTCTCTATTCTAGTAGTCCACAAGGAACTAGATCCCACCAAGAAGCAGTAGTGATCTTGGGAGCATATCCTGCTCCAGTTGAATTTTGAGATAATTGCAAAGCTGGGCAATGATTTGACTGTAGCCCTGTCAGCAATCCTGACTGGGAAAACACCATGCTTGGATTCCTGGAACAGAAATTGTGAGATAATAAATGTTTCAAACCACTAAGTCTTGCGATACTTTTTTTATGCAACAATAAATAACCAGCTGGAAACCATGTCCCTTTACCCAATTTTCTTTCCGTGTCTGGCATAGTATCATATAAAACACTTGTTTAGTTGAATTTCACTCATCTCAGATTTATTTATTTTATCTGTAGTGATATCAAGTAGAATTAACAAAATTCCTTTCTAGAAATAATTTCTGGGGGAAAAACGCCAAATTAGATATTTATGGTAGAAGAGTATGGTAGTAGAGTCATTCCAAGAGCTCACTCTAATGGTAAAAGATTGTCAAAGCATTATCTTGTATGATAGAGGGAAAGAGGAATTTGAAATCATGGGGAAAACCCACAAGAACAATAGTTGAGACTTAAAGACTTGGTACTGTTTGGAAAACAGAAACCCTTTGTCCTGGCCAAGAACAAACAATGTTAAGTGGAAATATTGTACTGGAATTCTGTGTACTGTTTTATGTTATCCCTCCAGCAACCTCCCATAGTTTTGGTTAAGACTCCAAATATCATGAAGTACTTAATAGAACAATATTTTTGAAAGCTTTTGAAAGGGCTTGATCTTGTGTCAGAATCCTGTAGTATATAAAGTAGTCATTCATCATGAGAGGAGGGGCTAAGATTCCCGTGTGTAGGTATTATTCAGGCCATCATGATGGCTGGTAATGTTGGGCATGTCAGTATCCACAGAGACCTTGTGAAAGATATTACCTGAGACATTGTAAGTTCTGTGGATCCCAAAGTTGGAGGTTCATCTAATTAGACAATAGAATTTTAATGGAAAATTTTGAAGTATCATCATGGCCATAATGGCAGTGCAATGCCTGTGTCAACAACATCCACAAAGAACTTGTAACTATGTCCAGAGAGATGCCATGAGTTCCAATATCCAGATGTTGAAGAGATGCCCAGGAATGGGCAAGGAAATCTTTGTATAAAATAATTTTTTTATCCAGTCAAAAACAGAGATATTTTATAAAAATTGTATAACTTCATTCTATTTTCATGAAATTTAAATATAATATTTAGTTCAACTGAGTATCAAATGTCAACATAATGTAGCACTTAAAAACTGAGGAGGAAGGAAAAGCTAGTCCATATGACACCACTGAGCCTGTTTATTTCCTTGTCCCAGGAAGCTGTTTTTTTTTTTAAATTTGATATGATCCCCAATTTTATCATTGGTCCCCCTTTTTAATTGCACTGCTCAAAACTATCTCAGTGTCTTTCAACAAGCATCACTGTAGAGAAAAAAAGAATGTTGAAATAGTGAACACAAACATAAATTATTAGTGCAACATTCAATACAGCAGTAATGAAATAATACCAGGAATGGGAGACAATCTAAAGAAAATACAACAGAAGGGCCAGTTTTGCAGGAAGAAACAGGTTTGATCTTTAAAATTCTGACAGCAAATAATATATTTTCAATATATCTTCAGCCTGAGAGGACAAGGTTTTGATTTCACTCAATAACTGTCTCACTAAGTATCTTGTTTACACAGTACTACAGCAAGGGATGAAGATCTGACTAGCCTTAGTTCCCACCTCCGAAGAACCCACCACCTGCATGGGAATTTCTGAATTTCAAGAGCTGAAAAATTTCCAAAATAAGATTTAATTATTCAATTTAAAATGACAACAAAACCAATTATTTCACGAATAATTGTTTATAGTAATGAGGATAGCTTATCCAAATAACAAAACATGACCAAGGGGCAAGTAGGACATTTTAAATGAAGTGATGCAAACAATTTGGTAGGTGTAACAAGTGAAATAATGATTAACTAGGGTGCTTTTATAATAATAATCCCCCCTGATAAGTGAGGGTAATGATCATGTTAAAAATGATTTTAAGGTAGTAGAAATAAGGCAGAACTAGAAAGAGTCACCTAAAATCCAGTGAGAGAAAATTTAGATTGAGAATCTTGGGGCATTTCTGTACACTAATGTGTCAGCCTATGAGACACTTTTTCAAGGAAAATCCTCTAGGTCCCAAGGGCTAAGGGATATAAACATAAAGTGGGCAAAGAATTGAAAAACATACTATAGATAACATCTTTTTAGCAAGGGCATATATTGGATGACTTTGTGACCATCTCTGATGCTGCTACAATTTCAAAGTGGTACCATAATAAAACAAAGAAAATAGTGATAACACCAGGGATGTATGAGAGTGTGCTAGTGTGAATGTGTGAGATATGTATACACACCTATATCCCATATACTATATTAATGTGCATATATATGTACGCATGTATTATAATCTTTTCTTTCTTATCTCACTTTATAATTTGAAAATAAATATCTCAAGGAAGAAATATTTTTCTTAACATCAATGTTTCCAGAGAAACACTTCACAAACATAGGGTGCTTTTTTCATTTTCCAGTTGAACTTAAAGGAAAATTTTATCCCTTCCCTTGTCTATTTTTCTGAATGTCATGAAGGTGTGTCCAGCATAGCTAATTTAAGTAGCTGACTTAAAGAATTTTATTTTCTTACATTTGTTTCTCTTTAAAGTTATTTTAAAAAAGGAGGAAATGACACATTCTGTAATCTCTCTTTTAAAAGTCTCAAAACCTGTTGTAACAGTTTATCCTGAGGTGAGGAAAAAGATACCGAGAGGAATGAAGCCAGACAAATCCTCACTGCAGGTTTAATTTGGAGAGCAGCCCCTGCGGAGGCTAAGGGGTCATTTCTCCACTTGGTGCTAAGCACAACCTTAGCTTATCTTCAGGACGTAGGCTCAATTGTTCCTTTTCTCCCCCTTCCTATACTTCAAGCTGAAAGCTCTATTTCCTTTGGTAGAAACACAGTGCAAGAGGTGAAATCATTAAGAGAGATGCATTGTCACTAGCTCCCCAAATCTGTGTCAGTGAAAAGTGTCAGCTGTGCTACCTTTTCATCTTGGACCTAACAATGAGTTCTAAATTTATAAATTAAAAAGAATGAAGCAAAAGGCCCTCTTTATTTAATAAGATATAATAAGAGATATTTTATCTCTTTAACAAATATGAATAAATAGAGAACACAATTGCAATTTATAAGAACAATCATCTGTCACGTTTAAAAAGAAGAGCATGGAGGAGATCCTATATCATTTATGTCATTGGATCAGTTGCACTAATTTGAAGTTAAATTGAATATACATATATTTTATATATATACACATATATACACACACATGATATTATCATTAGTATAAAAATGCAAATAAGTGAATTTCACTTGTACAGGGGTTTTCTGTGTCAGAATTTAACATGTGAGATCACTAATGTTTAAATTTATTAAAGATATTACCTTATTTTTCCAAAGGTAAAATTCACCCAACTCAAAAATCAGTAATTTTTTCCAGCCGCTCCACCCCAGCAGCCCCTCCCTTGCTGCTCCAGCTGAGCTCAGGGTTCCTGCTAAGCCAACCACCACTGTTGCCTACTTCCAGCTGCCATCATGATCATCTATCAGGACCTCATCACTGTGATGAGATGTTCTCCCACATTCCCAAGATCTGGGAGATGGCACAGAGGCTGTTCTTGGAGGTGGAGGGGAAGGAAACCAGCGACATGAAAGAAATCTACAAGAAGTACTTTGATGATGTCATGAACTCAGTCAAAGGGAAACTTGAAGAACAGAGACCAGCAAGAGTAAAACCTTTAGGCAGGGGCTGCAGAGCAAATCAAGTACATCCTTGCTAATTTCAAACACTACCAGATCAGGTCCTTCTCGGTGACCACATGACTGGATGGCATGGTGGCTCTGCTGGACTACCATGAGGATGGTGCGACCACATGTATGATTCTCTTTAAGGATGGTTTAGAAATGGCAAATGTTAACGATATAGCTGAAGTGGACAACAGCCAGCAGTGTCCGTGTCATTATGGATGAATTAAAACATACACACAGACTACGGAGTCTGGTGGAGGAATAAAGACGACAACCTGGCTTTTCTCTCAAGAGGAGCCAAAGCCTCCGCCATGATAGGCCTTTATTCTATCTCTCTCCACATTACCAGATGGTTCTCCCTCACTATCCCCAGGTTACAGCAAAGGAGCCAATGCCCCTCATTACATCACAGAAGAAGGATATTAGCAAATGAATAGGTAAGCCTATTACATTGGGCCTGCAAGGTACTTGCAGGGTGAGGGGGTTTCAGCAAAGAGGAAGTCCCAAAACAGCCTAAATATATTGCAAATCTGATTACCCAGAAGAGAACCTATCTGTGGGCGTGGGTCCTGTGCATCTCCGAGTGGGAGCTGGGCCCACGCCATGCAGAAGGGTCTGCCATATGTAGCAATTTGCATCTATCACCTGTCATCATAACTGGCTGCTGCTTTTCATCCACACACGAGGACTAGGACAAATTAGACCAATGTTATTATCTTGAGCTCTTCATTTATTTTCATCTTGATTTATTTGGAGCAGAGGCATTTTTTAAGAAAAACATGTCATGTAGGTTGTCTAAAAATAAAATGCATTTAAACTTGTAAAAAAAATCAGTGAATATAGAATATTACTCTTGCCGTTTTTCTCCAATACAATTTTTTTTTTTAATTAACAGTCAACTGGAATGTGGTAAGTTGAGAATCTAAATTATTTGTTAGGTAGCTAAAATATAAACCTTACTAGCTTTGAAATTATGTAGACAAATGCTTGTAGTTGTAAAGAAATATTTTAAGTAGTTGGAGCTGTGTTTTTTAGTTCTTGAGATCATTATTAAATTCTAAAAGTATAACATTCTCCATTTGCATAATTCTGCACTCATCCTTGAAAACAATCAAGACCAGATCCATTTTAAGAGCCTCTATTTTCTAATTTGTTGACACTCTCAACAATTATTATTATTATTTGAGATTAGTATTCCTTTTTCCTTAAGTATAATGAGTTGCCTAGGAGTAATTAATAGCAACTTTTTTCAGTTTACTTAATGCTTCAAAAGAAGTCCGTAAAAAAAAAAACTTGTCACCTCACATGTTCATAAATGACAATCCAGGAGATGTTGTGGTTTCCTAGACACTGACAGGAATTCCTTTGCACATTCAAGTTTTTGTTGTGGCATATCACTTCCAGGAGAGGAAACAGGCATTTGCTCTGTAGAGTTCACCCATCCACTATACTAAAATGGCTAGTGAAGAACAGAATTGGAAATAGAACCTGATTTTGCCATTTCCATCCTAATTCCCAAAAACTAGGAGAATGGTGATGACAGGGAGGAAATAGAGCTGTACAGTGCAGTGTAGATAAGACTCGGTGAGAGGCTCCACCCTGCTCCCATCTCTCCAATGCCCTATTTCTGTATAACTGAAGTTCTGTGTATTCTGAAACCCACCGCACTCAGAAGAATTGAATTTCATCTAGTACAGGTTCAAAAAATGGTGACAACTGATTTCTTCACTAGCCACTAAAATTCAGCAAACCTAGGAAAAAGTGCACATAGCATAAATAGATGCTCAATAACTATCTAATGAAAGAATGAATGATCTCACAAATGAAATATGTACCACTTAAAGATAGTTATTTTAGCTTCATGGACTGCTAGAGATTATACTCTCTGAAAATATGAACAGTTTCTATCTTCTTTATTTAAAAATCAACATCTAATATAATATCCTGGCATATAATAGTAAAATTTAAAAACTGAATTATCAGATAAAAGAATTAATACTCATGATTCAAAAAAGAAAAGTATTTATATGATATAGTATTTTTGTCAAATTAAAATGGGAGTAGTTTAAAGATGGAGTGATATTAAAATAAATACATTATATGAAAAAACAGATGTATTCTTATTTTACAAAATGTATATCACATTCAGAGTGGTGGGGAACCTAAAAGAAAAACTGCTTGTCATCATACCAAGTTAGAATATATGGTAATCTCACTGTTTGCTGTAACCATTGGAACATGGGTAAACAAAGGCAAAAATTTTTCTTATGAATTCAATGCCTTCCATAAATAAGAGGTTACTAAATCTGATATGTAGATTTTTTAAACAAAATATAGAAAGAAATTACCCCAGAAAAAAATAATGATCATGATAACACAATATTTCCACCAGATAAAAATAATTTACTTTTTAAAAAGATTTACTATTGACATTAATACAGATGTTCCCATTCCCCCCCCCCTTTATCTTTATTGGCCTCTATCCATCCCTCATCCCCTTTTCCTCTGGCCATCCATCACCACACTGTTTTCTGTGTCTATAAGATATATATATATATGGATATATATATGGATATATATATATATTCTTTAGCTAATCCCTTCACCTTCTCTCATCCAGTCCCTACCTCTCCCCTCCCCTCTGACAGCTGTTAGTCAAGCAGTTGCATTTCTCATGAAAATGTGAAGGGAGACTAAGCTGTTATTACCATGGAAGACATGGCGGTAACAACTGGCACACTCTGAGGGTGGAGCTAGTTCCCAAGAAGGGATCTTAAATCAAAGAACAGTTTCAAAAATCGGGCCTTGGTAACTCCAGTCCATTGGCAGTCCTTGCTGAGGTGCCTGTTCTGTCAGGAAGGAGTAGCATGGACTGTTGGGACCAGAAGTAAAACAAGGAAGATAAATGGATGGATTCAGTCTAGCCTCCAAATAGTGTTTTGCAAAAATGAAGCTGGAAAGCAGATACCTGCTGGATTTCAGGGTTCATAGGACAAAAACCTAGGCAGCCTCTGTGAAATCTGAACGTCCCCAAAAACTACACACAGGGACCACCCTCCTACAGAGTTGTAAGAGGTCAATTAAATTTTTTAAACATTTCTGCTTATACTGAGAACTGTTTTCTAGATATCACTACCTCATGGAGTAGAAGGTTAAATATGCATGTGTAATATATCTATGCATACATATATAATAGTAATAATATTAGTAATAAAAGTAACAATTTATAATGGTTGAACAGCGACCATATGTCAGGTTTGTAGTAATCACGAAGTCTAAATTACTTCATTTATTTCTCATAGCAACTTTATGAGGAGGTATCGTCATTTTTATCTGATACATAAAGAAATTTAGGTTTAGAGAATGTGAGGAACTTACAAATTTCTCAGGTAATACATTTGGCCTTCCAAACTAAGTTCAGCAGACAATATGGGCCATGCCAATAATTGTTAGTCTGAGTTTCAGAGCAATTTGGGAAAAGATAGGATCTTTTCCTGCCTACACATTAGGGCAAGGATGGAGTAGTAACTAAGTAACAGATAGCAAGGCACTCCACGCTGAAGTTCAATTCTGAACTTTCAGACTTGTCCAGATTTGATTAATATTGTTTTTCTACAATAATCAGTCCTCATTTTCTTATTTAATTTTTGCTGTTTTGCCACTAAAATATAATTTGTACTCCTCTCCCCTATGACTTTCTTATTACAATCATATGAATGCATACACACCTAGAATACAGATAGTCCAAAAAATAAAATAAAATAAAGATGAGCCTGAAAATACACTCAAAAACCTATAAAACAAAACTGAAGAGGAATGTATTTATAGGACTGATTCAACATGTCACATTTATCCACCTCCATACATTTTCATTTAGACCATCTGTAATTCTATTTCTAGAATATTTAATTGCATTTTTCTATTTATAAAAATGGGGGAAATTATGTAATTACAAAACATGAAATTGTAATAATCCCCTTAGTGTTTGCTTAATTTATAAAATGTATATATAAATGTTGTAGGTATCTTTAATGCTAAGAGCATTAATATTAGTTCATGATTTTTTTCTGTATTTGCACAATGACAAACAGCTGGATGAAAAGTGAGAATTCAATCTTTTGAAACTTTTTTTACTTTGATAACAAACTTTGATAGTTGGTGATTTTCAAGTGTGGTTGTGTTACCACTCTTCAAGGCCAGGCAGGTCCATGGTATTCGTGCAGACAAAAAAATATTCATGGAGCTGTTGAGATGTCAGGCATGCCTTTATTCATGATTGGGCAAGCCACACATGCTGCAAGCTGCATGTCTGTATGCATTTCTCATGTCATGGCCCCTGCTCCCCAGAATGGCACCTATCCTGACACTGTCCCCTTGCATGTCTCTCATTATCACAGCCCCCAGCAGGGAGTCCCTACCTGTTTAAGTGCTAGAGGGGAATAAAGCTGGAAAAATGCCAGAACATTACATAACATAACATAGTTCTGCACATGCAAGCCCACTTCATGTTATGGGAACAGTTTATCAGACCCAGGCTCAAGGCTATGAGAACACTGGTTATCAGGCCCTTAGGGCTATGGGAGCACTGCTTCCCTCAGCAACCCAGACATCCGGGTGAGGAAGCCAGACTGCCTCCACTTACCCTGCAGTGCTAAAGATAGTCAGATGTACGCCAGGGTACGTGCTCCTCGTTTCCTGGGTGCACACAACTCAGGCATATTTCAGGACTACTTTGCAGCTGGGTCGGGTCAGTGCAGAGTTTTAACCAGTGAGAAGTGCACTCGTGTGCTCCAAGCATGTGCCATTTCAAGGCCTTGACATTCCATATATCTTTCTCCATGCTTTTTTCTTCCAGATAACTGGGGCAGTGACCACAAACCACACCCCAGGGCAAACTTGGAAACTGCATGTTAAAGACGATGGAGTTGCTGTTACAAGTCTTCTCCTTGTCTGTGTGGAGCAGAGAAGTTTTCTCACCCCTACTCTCAAGTTTCCTATCACTACATTGCCTTGTGAGCAACAAAAATTTACTTTTGTCTTAAGCCTTTACATGTCAGGGTTGACTTATTTTCACAACCTAGTCTATCTTAACCTATCGTCTAGATGACTATTTTTTTTTCTATTTTTGTACAGCTATCTACAGTTGATTCAGTTTCATCAAAAATTGAATTTTGTATCAGTTTTTCAGTTACTTGAGCAGCAGCATCTCTGGGGAAATGGGGGCCATGGCACTGATACAGAGAGATCTAACCAGATCACTGGGCAGAAGTAGGGAGGGGCCATAGGAGGAAGTTTGCCAAGGCAATGCTATACAGCCTAGGATGGGATTGGATGAGAAGCTGAAAGCCTCCAGAGCACATGGAATTATGGGTGAGAAGATTTGGAGCAAAAGAAGTGCTCTCAAGCTCTCAAATTAGTGTTGGCTCTCTCTGGCTCTGTCTTGGGGTTTTCTTCATCAAGGATGCCCAGATGATCTTGCTGTAGCTGCCCACATTTCCCAACCAATGATATTTGAATAAGAAGGAACTGCAGGTACAGCCTAGTATCAGGCTGGCCTTGCAGAGGGTGTCAGGGTTATTCTTCTTTGAGTGTTCTAGAGGGGACAGGCTCTGAAGCAGAAGTCTGCTATCCTTCCAAAATTATGTACAGCTTTTGTGTCTTAGGCTGTTTTAGTTTGTAAACTAAACCTACAAAAATAAGATAATTAAAACTAATTGGGAAAATGATAGGAGAACTCAGGTGTTAGTGTTTAGCCTTGATAGGTTTAAGTGATTAAAACTGTACATGAATAGTTAATAAGTTTAGCCTTAACTGATAGGCTTCAGTGACTACTTCATGTGGAAAGCTGTTTTTCCAAAATTGTGAAGACTTTGAATAAAGACTCCTTTCCTTTATCACCAAACCTTTGCCTTTGGAATTTTGCCTAGAGGGTAGTAGCACCAGCAGGACACCAATTGCTATTGGGTAACAACTGCCTCACAGACCCCAGACTGCCTTTGGAATTCTACCACTTTATCTGCTCTGAGGACCTGCGCAGCTGCTCTCACAGTAAGTAAATGAGTTTCAGGGGATGCTAAGGCCAACCTCTTCCAGGAAAACCCAAGTCATTGCTTGGATAGGTGACTTTGACTTGAAGAAACCACATAGACTTCACCAAAATGAATATTCCTTACACTGCAGGCCTGCATAGGAACTGTGCATCCGTTACCTCCTCCATTTCCTCTCACCCAGGTCAGACTTACATGTGATCTGATTGACAGCTCTCCAAGCCTTACCCAGCTGCCCAGCCTTATGTGTCACCCTCCCTCTTTTCTTTCACACATGCATATCTCCTACTAAGAACAACTTGCATAGTTAATCTCTTTTTTTGGTATCTGTTTCTCTAATAACCTGAATTAATTAATGCAAAACCCTTCAATGAATAAATGATATGTATCATTCATTACTTGGGATGCATTTTTTTATTAGCTTCCAAAGGATACCATAACAAAGCATCACAAAGAGTGTGACAAAAAAATCAAAAACAGAAACTTATTGTCTCGCAATTATGGAGGCTAGAAGTCCAAGATCACAGTGTTGGCAGGGTTAGTTTCTTTCAGAGGGCTTTGAGACAGATCTGTTCCTTCCCTCTCTTCTACCTTCTGGTCATTTGCTGACAGTTTTTGGTGTTCTCTGACTTATAGATGCACCATCCCAATTTCTATCTTCATCTTCACAGGGCATTCTCCTTATGTGAATGCCTGTGCCCAAGCACCCTGTTTTTATGAGGATCTCTCATTTTTATATTGGACTAGGGCTCACCGTAATAAACTCAGGTTGATTTGACTACATTTGGAGGGTCTTGGTTCCAAACAAGTTCACATTCTGAGGTGTTGGGTATTAGGATTCCAACATATATTTTGATGCAGGTGGGGGAGAGGGACACAATTCAACCTATAACACAGCTATTAATCAATCACAGGGTTATATTTCCCCTATGTTTGGAAAATGGTAGATGACATGCTCATGAAACTACTTTTTTGTAGCAGATACCTCTCATGATAAAATCTGTAGGTTATCATAAGAATGTATATAAGACAGTGCCTTTTACCTCTAGTACTTTAAATCCTGTGGCAATATGGATAAATAGTACTTGAACCCAACAAAATTCTTCCCATGATACAATTTTCACTACAACACATTTCAAATATCAATCTTCAGAAACCAAAAGCTCACAAGCAGACCAACTTACTACAGAAACACCTATGGGATACCAATTTTAACTTGATTCAAATTAATTATAGAATTTTATTTGAAACAATGTGGTAACTTGGACACTTAGTGTAAATTTAATATTTTAAAAGCAAGCTATTATTTACTTTTAAAAATTAATACCTGGGGGAAGATGGCAGCGCAGTAGGAAGGAGCATATTTCACTTCCCCCTACACACAGGAGAATATTCTGGCCAATTTACATCAGAACGGAGCAAACAGCCATCAGAAACACAGCATATTTGAAATCAGGAGATCAAAAATTGTAGTGGACACTGAAAAACCAGACAGTAAGGGGAGTACTTCAGAACAATAAGAGTCCAAGGGACAGTGCGGACACCAGAGCCGGGTCTGAGGCCCGGGTGGGCTCTCGCCAGGCTCACCACAAGATTAGGGAGGGAGCTGGGTCAACTGTTCCCTCCCCAGCCAAACAAAGTTTTAGCAGCACTGGGATAAACCCAGTTGCTTGAAATCTCACAGAGAGGAGTTGGGGTCTCAGTGGCAGACAAGCTGGGGGTGTGAACACCCACGCATATCCCGGGAAGGACTGCATACCGGAGCTCGCCTGATTGTTGGTGGGCAGCGCCACTGGGACAGCCACACACCTGAGCTCCTGAGGCCTTAGACTCCCCGCACCCAAGGGGCAGCTGCAGGCGTGGGCTTGCAGGAGGCCAGTGCCCAGGGGTCCTTTGGCTCCTGGCGACATTGAGACAGCCACACGCCTGGGCTAGCGGGACCTCCAGTGCCCAGCACCATTGGAACAGGTGCGCGCCCGCTGGATGGCAGTTCTGCTGCTCGCCTGAGCTCCAGAGCATCCAGCGCCGTTGGGGCACGCATGCGCCCGCAGGATGGCTGTTCGGCTGCTCGCCTGAGCTCAAGGAGCCTCCGGTGCCTGGTGCCGGAGGGGCAGCCACACACCTGAGCCCGCCATCCATCCGGGTCAATTGCCTGAGGATTGGCGCCTGTATGTGACCACAGGTGGCTGCGAGATCATAGGCACCTGCGTGCAACTGGGATAGGCACACGCATCCTCAGAACTTACACCTGAGGCCCTGGGTGGAGAGGCCCAGGGCTAGCTCTGAGGACAGTAGCACAAAGATAGCTGAGCGCTGAACAGGGACAAAAGCGATACTGTCACCTCTAGACCATTGCAGCCAGCAACACCAGAAACACCAGCTCAGCAAGATTCAAAACAGCAAGAGTTGTTAGGTTTTTTTAATTTTATTTTCTTCTTTTTTCTTGTTGCTTTTTTCTTTTTTCTTTTTAAATTTTAATTTTTTCTATTATTTTTTATTATTTTTATCTTTTTTAACTCCTCAATGCCCTTTGCTTTGCGTATCTTCTTTCTTGCCTTATTCCTTCTTCCTTTCTTTCCAATTTTCTCTCTTCTTTCCTCTTTTTCTCTTTTTCTTTCTTCTCTTCTTTCTTCTCTTTCCATTTTTTCCTCTTTTCTCTTTTTAAATACCAATGAGTAAGACAAAAACAAAACAAAACAAAACAACAACAACAAAAAACCAACCCTGGAACTGTGAAAAAACCAGAGATGATCCCGAGGAGGGGGCATTTCAACAGATAAGACAGTGGAAACTGTGAACACCAGGATACCTGAAGCAGACAGCTCCACTGAATCTCACAGGTGTTCTACCACAGAAGTTCACACCATAAACCCAGGGAGCCAGAACAGATCAATTTAAGAAGTTAAGGCTAATAAGAAGAACCTCAAAAATAATGGGAAGACAAAGAAATAATCCCCAAATGAAAGGAAAGGAGGAAGCACCAGAAAGAATGATAAATGAAACAGAGGCAGCTCAACTGTCAGATTTTGAGTTCAAAACAATGGTTCTCAGGAATCTCCACGAGCTCTCAATGAGCTACCAGAAACTACAGGGAAGCTACGATGAACTCACGGCAAACTATATCAACATGAAAAAGGAAATAAAAACTATCAAAAAGGGCCAAGAGGAAATGAAGAGTACAATTTCTGCACTGAAGAACACAGTGGAAGGAATGAAAAGCAGAATTGATGAAGCAGAAGATCTGATTAGTGAGTTGGAGGACCAAGTAGAAAAAAAGCACCCAGAAAGAGCAAGAAAAGGAAAAGAGGCTCAAAAAGAATGAAGAGGGATTAAGAGAAATGCAAGACAATATAAAACATAATAATATCTGTATAATAGGGATACCAGAAGGAGAAAAAGAAGAGCAAGGGATAGAAAACCTATTTGAAAAAGTAATGATGGAAAACTTCCCTAATTTGATGAGAGGAAAGGTCACACAAATCCAGGAAACACAGAGAGTCCCAATCAAGAGGAACCCAAAGAAGCCCACTTCAAGACACATCATAATTAAAATGGCATAATTCCAAGACAAAGAGAGAATCTTAAAGGCAGCAAGGGAGAAAAAGGAAGTAATGTACAAGGGGGCTCCAATAAGGCGGGCAGCTGACTTCTCAATGGAAATGCTCCAAGCTAGAAGAGAATGGCAAGAAATATTCCAAGTAATGAGAACCAAAGGCCTGCAACCAAGACTACTTTGCCCAGCAAGGCTTTCAATCAAGAGAGAAGGCCAAATAAGGAACTTCCCAGACAAAAGAAGTCTCAAAGAATACACCTCTACCAAACCAGTTCTGCAAGACATGCTGAAGGGACTGTTTTAAGGAAAGAAAGGAAAAGGGAGAGAGAGAGAGGGGAACATAGGTACGAAAATGGCAATGAATCAGTACTTATCAATAATAACCTTAAATGTAAATGGACTAAATGCTCCAATCCAAAGGCATAGAATAGCTGAATGGATAAGAAAGCATGACCCACACATATGCTGCCTACAAGAGACCCACCTCAGGACAAAAGACCTACACAGACTCAAAGTGAAGGGCTGGAAACAAATTTTCCAAGCAAATGGACAGGAAAAAAAAGCCGGGGTAGCAATACTCATATCAGACAAAATAGACTTCAAAAGATGAGCCATAAAGAGAGATCCAGGTCACTTCATAATACTCAAGGGAAGAATCCAGCAAGAAGACATAAGCATTGTAAATATATATGCACCCAACATAGGAGGACTTAAATACATAAAAAAAAAAATCTTAGAGGACTTCAAGAAGGATATTGACGGCAATACAATTATAGTAGGGGATTTTAACACCCCATTGTCAAAAATGGACAGATATTCCAAACAAAAAATCAACAAAGATATTGTGGCATTGAACAACATTCTGGACAAAATGGGATTAACTGATACATAGAGAGCCCTTCATCCCAACGAAACTAAATACACATTCTTTTCAAATGCACATGGAACATTTTCAAAGATAGACCACATGATAGGACACAAAACAAGCCTCAACAAATTCAAGAAAATTGAAATCATACCAAGCATTTTCTCTGACCACAAAGACTGAAACTAGAAACCAACCCTGATGGGAAAAACTCCAAATCTTCAAAATCATGGAGATTGAATAGCATGTTATTAAACAATGAAAGGGTCAAGAATGAAATTAGGGAAGAAAACAAAAAGTTTCTGGAAACAAATGAAAATGAACTCACAACAACCCAAAACTTATGGGACACAGCAAAGGCAGTCCTCAGAGGGAAATTCATAGCGATACAGGCCTACCTAAAAAAGATTGAAACATTTCAAACAAACAACTTAACCCTACACCTACAAGAACTTGAGGAACAAAAACAAAGACAGCCCAGAGCAAGTAGAAGGAAGGAAATAATCAAGATCAGAGCAGAATTAAATGACATAGAAACTAAAAGCACAATTCTAAGGATCAATGAATCTGGGAGCTGGTTCTTTGAAAAGATAAACAAAATTGGCAAGCCTTTAAGCAGGCTAATCAAGAAAAAAAGAGAGAGGACCCAAATAAACACAATCAGAAATGAAAGAGGAGAGATTAAAACTGACACCACAGAAATACAAAGGATTGTAACAAATTACTATGAAGAACTATATGCCAAGAAATTTGAAAACCTAGGTGAAATGGACATGTTTCTAGAAAAATATAATCTCTCAAAACTCAACAAGGAAGAAGCAGAAAGCCTGAACAGACCAATAACATCAGAGGAAATAGAAGCTGTAATCAAGAAACTCCCAACACACAAAAGCCCGGGACCAGATGGTTTCACAGGAGAATTTTACAAAGCATTTAAGGAAGGGCTAACCCCTATCATTCCTAGACTATTACAAAAAATCCAAGAAGACGGAAAACTCCCAAACTCTTTTTATGAAGCCAGCATCATCCTAATCCCCAAACCAGATAAAGCCACAACAAAGAAAGAAAACTTTAGGCCAATATTGCTGATGAACATAGATGCTAAAATTCTCAACAATATATTGGCAAACCGCATTCAACAATACATTAAAAAGATCATACACCATGACCAAGTGGGATTCATCCCAGGGATGCAAGGTTGGTTCAACATTTGCAAATCAGTAAACGTAATACATCACATAAACAAAAGCAAAGACAAAAATCACATGATCATATCAATAGATGAGGAAAAAGCATTTGATAAGGTACAGCACCCATTTATGATAAAAACACTCAGCAAAGTTGGAATAGAGGGAGCATTCTTCAACATAATCAAGGCCATATATAAGAGACCTACAGCCAACATCATACTCAATGGGCAAAAATTAAAATCTTTCCACTAAGATCAGGAACAAGACAAGGTTGTCCACTTTCACCACTTCTATTCAATATAGTATTGGAAGTCTTAGCCACAGCAATTAGACAAGAAATGGAAATAAAAGGCATCCAAATTGGAAAGGAGGAAACAAAGCTATCATTGTTTGCAGATGACATGATAGTGTACATAGAAAATCCTATAGACTCGGCCAAAAAGCTGCTTGACCTAAGAAGTGAATTTGGCCAAACAGCAGGATACAAAGTCAATATTGAGAAATCAAAGGCATTTTTGTATACCAACAACAAAAGAGCAGAAGCAGAAGTCAAGGAAAAAATCCCATTTGATATAGCAAAAAGAAAAATAAAACACCTAGGAATAAACCTAACCAAGGAAGTAAAGGATCTATACTCAGAAAACTACACAACACTGAAGAGAGAAATTAAGGAAGACACAAACTAATGGAAACATATACCATGTTCATGGATTGGAAGAATTAACATCATTAAAATGTCCATACTACCCAAAGCAATTTACGGATTCAATGCAATACCTATCAAATTACCAATGGCATGTTTCACAGATATAGAACAAACACTTCAAAAATTTATATGGAGTCATAAACAACCTTGAATAGCTGCTGCAATTTTGAGAAAGAAGAGCAAAGTAGGAGGGATCACAATACCTGACACCAGACTGTATTACAAGGCCACTGTAATCAAAACAGCCTGGTACTGGCACAAAAGCAGGAACATGGACCAGTGGAATAGAACAGAGAGCCCAGAAATAAACCCAATTCTCTATGGTCAATTAATATTTGACAAAGGAGGCAGCAACATAAAATGGAGTAAAAGTAGCCTCTTCAACAAGTGGTGTTGGGAGAACTGGACAGCTACATGCAGAAAAATGAAACTCTTGCACAAGCTTACACCATACACAAGAATAAACTCAAGGTGGATAAAAGATTTAAATATAAACTGTGACACCATTAAAGTCCTAGAGGAGAACATAGGCAAGAAAATTTCAGACATTTTACGCAGCAACATTTTTACTGATATGTCCCCTAAAGCAAGGGACATAAAGGAAAGAATAAACAAATGGGATCTCATCAAAATAAAAAGCTTCTGCATGGCTAAGGAAAACAGTATTAAAATAAAAAGAGAACCAACTGTATGGGAAAATATATTCGCCAATGATACCTCAGACAAGGGTTTAATCTCCAAAATATGTAAAGAACTTACACGACTCCACTCTAAGAAGACAAGCAACCCAATTAAAAAATGGGCAAAGGACTTGAACAGGCACTTCTCCAAGGAGGACATGCTGAGGATCCAGAGACACATGAAAAGATGCTCAATATCGCTTGCTATCAGAGAGATGCAAATTAAAACCACAATGAGATACCACTTCACACCTGTCAGAATGGCCATCATAAATAAAGCAACAAACATCATGTTTTGGAGAGGTTGTGGAGAAAAGGGGACCCTAGTGCACTGTTGGTGGAATTGCAGACTGGTACAACCACTATGGAAAGCAGTATGGAATTTTCTAAGAAAACTTAAAATGGATCTACCTTTTGACCCAGCAATTCCACTGCTAGGATTATATCCTAAGAACCCTGAAACACCAATCCAAAAGAACCTATGCACCCCAATGTTCATAGCAGCACAATTTACAATAGCCAAGTATTGGAAGCAACCTAGGTGCCCATCAGTAAATGAATGGATCAAGAAACTTTGGCACATTTACACAATGGAATTCTATGTAGCAGAAAGAAAGAAGGAACTTCTACCCTTCCCGACAGCGTGGATGGAACTGGAGAGCATTATGCTAAGTGAACCAAGCCAGGCAGTGAAAGATAAATACCATATGATCTCACCTTTAACAGGAACCTAATCAACAGAACAAACAAACAAGCACAATATAACCAAAGACACTGAAATTGAGAAGGGGTTGATAGTCACCAGAGGGCAGAGGGGAGGGAATTTCAGGGGGAAAGGGGAAGGGATTGGTGCAACAAGTATAAAGGTCACATGGACAAAAACTAGCAGGGGTGGAAATGGGAGGGAGGTGGGGAGAGCTGGGGCGGTGGGCTGGAATGGGAGCAAAAGACAGAAAACTGTACAAGAACAACAATTAAAATAAATTTAAAAAAAATTAATACCTATCATTTAATAAGACAATTCTGCTAGAAGGGAGTTATAGACATTCTAGTAAGTGTAAGATTCTGACCTTTCCCCTGCCTTTAGGGCTTAACCATTAAAATAGACAAAACAGAACAAATAGCTAATTGTGTAATGTCTTATTTTTCCATAATAAAGTAAAAGTTTGTGAGCATACCATAAATCATCACATTATTTCAGGCAAATGAAGAATTCCATTCATTCACTGAAAAACATCTTGAGATGGCTTGTAAACCACAGTATGTTGACCAGGCACCAAAGATAAAGAGACTAATTAAATATGTTCACAATGATCTCACAGTTCCAGTGTAGAAGAAAAACACTACATTATATAACCTGGTAAATGTGAGGTTATGGGATTACACAGGGATCCATGAGGTCAATTAAACAAAATGATGAAGATAATAATAGTATCAGCTCCTGCTAGTTTAAAATTGCATCTGGTTACCATATCTCTACAAAGTCTCTAAACTTCCCAGTAAAACAAAACAATAAAATAAAATAAAATAAAAACACAGAAAAGCTCACATGAATAGTTAATATTAACACCAATGGTTATTACTTCACAAGACACAATAGAGAACTGTGATAACCTTCAAAGTAGTTGAAGTTGGCCTATCAGAATTCTACAACTATAAAATAAGCTTCATAACTATTTGTTGCTTTTATTTCAATAGTGCTTTCCATTTTGGGTGTGTGTGTATTTTTACAGGGGATTTATATCAAGAATGATTAATTATGTAATCATATTGATATTCTCCGGTTTCCTTGAAAGCTATTTAAACTTGTGATTAGAGTTCTGGCCAAGATGGAGGCATAGGTAGAAACCCTTCACTTCCTCACACAACCAAAAGGAGGATAACAACCAATCTAAAATCAAGAAACAACCAGAAGTGCCAGAAAATCAAACTGCATGGAACTCCGACAACAGTCAACCAGACCAGTAAGAGGGGAGGACTGAGGGAACCCTCAGAGAGGTGGCAGACCTCGAGGGAGGAGCCAGCTGAGAGAAACCATGGCAAACCGCAGGCCGGGCTGGCTGAATGGGAAATATACTCAAGAGCTGACTGTGGACTATTGCGGGGGTTGCCTCAGTGAGAGAAACTCCCAGTCTCACATGAGCATTTGTTGGAATATGGGCTGGAGACCAGCAGGTGAGCAACACTGTTCCCTCTCTGGACCCTCCCCCTGAGGCAGCACCGAAGCTTGGGTGATTACCTAAAGCCCTGCCCCCTTAAAACCTATCAGCTGCACAGAGAGAAATATTGCCCAAATGAAAGAACAGAGCAATATTGCCGAAATGAAAGAAAGAACATGAAATGTTCAGAGAGACGACTAAACAATGAAGAGTAGCCAACCTACCTGATGGAGAATTTAAAGCTCTGGTAATCAAAATGCTCACAGAACTGAGCTTGGTCGCAAAGTGAAAGAGCAAATGAAAGATACCCAAAGTGAAATAGAACAAAATATTTAGGGAATCAACAGTGATAGGAAGGAAGCCAGGACTCATATCAACTGTTTGGAACAAAAGGAAGAAATAATCATCCAACCAGAACAGAATAATTTTTAAAAAATGCGAAGAAACAATAATTTTAAAAAATGAGAAGTTTAGGAAACTCTGGGACAACTTGAAATGTTCAAATATTTAAATTATAAGGTGCTAGAAGGAGAACAACAGCAAGAAATTGAAAACTTTTTTGAACAAATAATGAAGGAAAATTCCCCCTATCTGGTGAAGGAAATAGACTTCTAGGAAGTCCAGGAAGCCCAGAGAGTCCAAAAGAAGTTGGACCCAAAGAGTCACACACCAAGGCACATCATCATTAAGTTACCTAAGTTTAAAAATAAGTAGAGAATCCTAAAAGCAGCAAGAGAAAAGGAGACAGTTACCTACAAAGGAGTGCCCACAAGACCATCGGCTGATTTCTCACAAGAAACCTTGCAGGCCAGAAGGGCTGGGAAGAAGTATTCCAAGTCATGGAAAGCAAGGACCTACATCCAAGAATACTCTATCCAGCAAAGCTATCATGTAGAACGTAAGGGTAGATAAAGTGCTTCCTAGATAAGGTCAAGTTAAAGGAGTTCATCATCACCAAGCCCTTATTATATGAAATGGTAAGGGGACTTATCTACAAAATTGAAGAAGATAAAAAAGTATGAGCAATAAAATGACAACAAACTCACAACTACAACAAATGAACCTAAAAAATAAAAAAGGAAAAACAATGAAAACAAAAACTAAGCAAACAGAACAGGAACAGAATCAGAGTAATGGATATCACCTGGAGGGTTTTTAGTGGGAAGCGGGAGGGGAGGGATAGGAGGGGAAAAGTACAGGGAATAAGAAGCATAATTGGTAGGCATAAAATAGACAGGGAGAGGTCAAAAATGGAATAGAAAACAGATCATTCAAAGAACTTATAAGTATGATCCGTCGACATGAACTAAGTGGGCATGGTGGGAATGCTGGAAGGTTGAGGGGTGCAGGGCAGAGGAGGGATAAAGGGGGAAAATTGGAAAAGTTGTAATAGCATAATGAATAAAATATACTTAAAAATATACTTGTGATTAGTCTTTAAAGAGGTAACTTCTATTTACTCCCCTTTCAGTAAAAATACATTAAAAGGGACCATGCTTATTAAACACTTGTGTCCCAGCTATGTTTCAGGTATTGAACTGGAACTAGTGATGATAACATTTGCAAAGCATAATCCTAGCCCTGAAGAATATCAGAGCCATGTGTTTGAAACAAAGAAACCAATAATAACATAGAGTCATAAAGCCTTCAAAACTGATAAACTCACAGACAGACCCAGTATTCAGAAATGTGCTATACAGCTTTGGGGAGCAATATCAGTGTTTTGAAAATGCCATTTTGGGTATGGGGAGTAAACTAGTGAAAATGAGGTGGGATAGTTGCATATAGCAATTTAGGAAATAGGCAAGTGAGGATTAAGAACAAGGGCCATTATTGGCAGAGAATATGTAATTTTCACAAGGGAAGAATGAAAAGAGAGACAGAAGGGAGGAGGGAGCAAGAGAGAAATGAGTAGAGAGTAAAATAAAAGATAGTAAAATTAGAGAGCTGGAAATGATTTTTAGACTGGAGAATAATACATGGGGAGTGAAGAAGGGCCTTTGATAAAATTACTGAGGAGAGTTGATGTTGGGTCCTGAAGGGTCTTGCGTATTATGCTAAGGAATTGTGCGTTAAGCATTAATATAACAAGGAACCATGGACTGCTTTACAGCCTGAAAGTGACACTGGTGTTTTGTAAATGTCCTTCTTGTAAATGACCATGTGAAGAAGTCTGGAAGTATGGAGATCAGGAAGGAATAATTTTCATATAGGTGAGACACAGTAATGTGCTTGACCAAGACAGCGATGTTAGGGAAAGTAGACAAAGATTTTACAGTACTGAAAATACAGGATTTACTAGCTTTAATAACTAATTAATACATGTGGGTTAAAGAAAAAAATGAAGATGATTTTTGGAATATAACTTAAGCAATGAGTAGACTGTGGAAGAATTTACTATAATAGAAAGGAAAAACAGATCTCTATGAAGATAATTTATTTTATGGATTCTTATTCATCTTCAACATTAGTTTTTCTAAAAAGAAAAAAAAGTATCTTTTATTTATTATTGAATTGATCACAACCATTCCTTATAAATTTTTATTGCCACTAGGATAGGAATGGATTTAATATGTGTGTTCTTGTGTGTATTTGTAATTACACAGGAAAAAGGCTTTTGTATAAATAACAGCAAAATCTCCATGAAAGACCTCAGAGTTCTTTGTTATGTATAAACAAATTCTCAGTGCTAATTTGACATAGATAGTTCCATGAGCGTGCTTTCTCCAGTAGATACTCCAGTGTGCTTTGGAGTACTTCCTATGCATAGCTATAAGTAAAATCTTAGTAATTTGATCATTTCTCACAAATATAATTTCTTCCTTGAAAAGTAATTCTTTTTCTGATGAATAAAATGTTGTGAAGCAAATAACAATTTTTAAAGCTACAATTTCTACTAGTATATTCAAAGTAGCTCATTTAATGTTTAACAAAGAGCAAGCAAGAGAACTTTCAAGACTTTTAAAATAATAGTAATATAAACAAAGAGAGAATATATGTTAAAATAAAATGTTAAAATGCATGCAATGTGTCATAAGATTAGGGTTTATTCTTCTAGAATCTTTAAGTAGAAGGACTTAAGGCATCTAATGTATAATTGTCTACCAATACTACAAAAAGTTCTGCTAAAAGAGGGATTGAGTGCATTGCAATCATTATTTTAAATTAATCCTGAAGGAATGAACAGTGTATCTTTTTAAGCAGGAAGTACACAGTACAGATAAAACAGTAATTTGTGTATTCAGCCAATATTTCTATACCTAGCAGACCAAGTGGGGCTTATAGTAACTCACAGTTGAAATGGCCTTTCCTCAGCTGTTATCAATTGCACTGTATGACCAAAATGTATGACTCAAAAGACCAGGTGCAGCTAGTAGAGTTTCTAACATGTATATTTGAGAGCTTTCAACACTCCAGAGGAAAATTGCCTCACTTTATGTAAAAATTTTCCCATTATTGAAGCCCTTTCTTTCTTTCTTTCTTTCTTTCTTTCTTTCTTTCTTTCATCTTTCTTTTTATTTCTTTCTTTTTCTTTCAATATACAGAGTCCAGCACAAGTAATGCCTTACTTCATTTTTTCTTGTATTTATTCTTTAATTTATATTTTATTGATTATGCTATTATAGTGGTCCTGGTTTTTCCCTGTTTGCCCTCTCCACTCAGTACCCCCTACTCCCTCAGGTAATCTCCTCACCCTTGTTTGTGTCCAGGAGTCATGCCTATAAGTTCTTTAGCTACTCCATTTCTTGTACTATACTTTACATCCACATGGTTATTCTGTAACTACCTATTTGTACTTCTTAATCCCCTCACCTCTTCACCCATTCTTCCCCTTCCCCCTACCATCTGGCAACCTTCTGGTAACTAACTTCTTTTCTCTTGCTTCTAAGAGTGTCTCTTAGGAATGAAAGTCCTAAGTCTATTGTGGGCCCTTTAAGAAGAGATTCCTGAGAATCCCATAGTTTCTTCCACTGCCCCACCCCTCACTGGTTTTTACAGCCAGAAGTTATGGGGACTTATCTTCCTGGTGCTGGAACCCTGGGTTGAGTGGTCTGGTGTGGGACAGGGATCCCTCACTCCCAAGGTGTCCCTCTGAATTTTTATCCACCACACATGGGTGTGAGACCACCCTTCTATATCTCTGTGTCTCCGCATCTCCACCCTTCTTATCCATCTGGATGAATTGGGACTTTTTTAATTCTTTGGTTGTTGGGCTTCCATATAGCTCGATTTTCTAATGATTGCAGAATTTAGTGGGTTTTTTTTTTTTTTGTAGTTTAGTTGTAATTTTTGCTGTGGTTGTGCAAGGAGGCAAGCTATGTTTAACGACACCTCTATCTAAACCCAAAGTCTCCTCAAGCTTATACTTTCAAAAGAGCAGCTAATAAGCTTTATAAATAAATAAATAAACACATAAATATATAAATACATAAATAAAATAAGCAAGCCATGAAATTAAGGGTCATAAAGAAAAGCTGCGCTGTTAACTAGCATCAGCAGACAACTAGAAGTTACTACAAGTCCTGGTCTAGGCATAATGAGAATATTGGCTATTCAGTCAGCAGTTATCATTTTCATCATCAGCAGCAAACTAGTGGATGTTAACAACTGTGTGTGATGCCAACAGAGGCAGACAGCTTAACAGAGAGATGAGGGAAAGAGACACTCAAGGAAAACCTTGCCAAGGTTCCTTGTAAAGAGAAATCACTGTTATTCCAGAGAGACTGGGCACATGTTCCAGACTGTGCCTTCTGAGGAGTGACATAAGTGGCTGCAGGCAAAACAGCTTCACCAAAATAGTGCAACCAAAACACTAAATAGATGACAATAAAGTAAATAACAAAAACATGTCTCTGAAAGTTGACAATGACAATTACCCAGAGTTGCTGCAATGTAGTATTTAAAAAGCCTAATTTTCAACAAAAGAAAAAAATCACAAGGCATGAAAATGACAGAGAAGTATGATGCATACATAGGGGGTCGTGCGTGAACAAACAATAGAAATTATCTCTGAAGGAACCTGGTTGGTGGACTTAACAGGCAAATATTTCAAAGATGCTATTATAAATATGTACAAAATCATGTGTAAGACATAATGAGAGGTCTGATGATAATGTCTTATCAAGTAGAGACAGTCAATAAAAAGATAAATTATTAATAAAGAAACAAATGAAAATTCTAGGGTTTATATCATAAAAACAAAAAAAATCACTATAGGGATTCAAAAGTAGATTTGTGTTGGCAGAAGAATAAGTGCACATAAGGATAGATCAATAGAAATTGCACAGTCTGAAGAAGAGAGTAAAAAGTTAAAGAAAAATGACAGAGCTTCAGAAAAATGTGGGACAGCATTAACCACATTCACATATACATAATGAGAGTAACTGGAGGAGAGAAAAGAGGGAAAGGAGAAGAAAAATATTTAAAGAAATAATTGCTCAAAATTCCCCCAGTGAAAAACAATGTACATATCCAAGAAACTCCATGAATTCCAAGTGGAATAAACACAAATCAATTTACACCCAGATTCATCACAGAAAAAATGTTCAAAGACAAATACAAAGAGAAAATTTTGAAAGCAGCAAAAGAAAAATGATTTATCATCTATAAAAGAACTCAACGCAATCAATTGCTGGCATCATCAGGCACGGCAGAGGCCACGTGCAGTAGAATGACATATACAAAGTTCTTGAAATAAACAAAACACCTATGAATCAGGAGTCTTCTATTTAGAGAACCACATTTCAAAACAAAAGGCAAGATAAAGACTTGCAGGTAAACAAAAAAAAAAATATGTTGTCAATAGATTTACCTTAAAAGGAATACGAAAAATAAACTGTAGACCTAAAGCAAGCAAATCCAGATAGTAATTCAAATCTGTATGAAAAAATTAAAACTACCAGTAAGAGAAATGAAAACATATGCCTTTGCAAAATGTTGTGCATGAATGTTCAAAAATATGAATAGTATCAAAAATTAAGCAACCAAAAAATCCATCAACTAAAGAATAGAAAGATAAAATTGCTAAAAATACAACTGAAAGTTATTCAACAATAAAGAGAATGATCAATAAACATGAATATGTTTAATATCAATATTTTAATATCAGTAAACATGAAACCACAATACACATGAATTTTGAAGACATAGATGTATATGATTTGATTTGTATGAAATATTCACAATAGGCAAATATGTAGAAACAAAAGTTAGATTGGGGTGGGGAGATAGGAAGATTGGTTGATGGTAGCTAAAGTGTATAGGGTTTCTTTTTGAAGTGATGAAAATATTCTAAAATTAGGTTATGGGTACACTAAAAACATTTGAATTGTATATTCTGTAATGATGAATTATGTTCCAAGAAAGCTGTTCAAATAAAATCCAAGACAGTACAAAAGAATAATAGCACACAGTCTGAGATTTCATAATACTTGCATGCTGAAAACAGCCTGCCACCATCTCAAGGATGCTGACAAAAGATTCAGGCTTCTTGGGTAGGGGACAAAGTTACTTTATTACAGTGCAGAAAACAGCATGAACATCATCATATTTGCCTCAATTCTTCTTACCCCTGAGTTTCATCCGGTGACAGAGAAGGGCCTAAATGGATACCTGCAAATATGAATTGCATTATGTAAACGGATCTTGAGCTTAGGAAATGCGAATCTTTTATAATGGGCACAAAATCTGCCCACTTTGCTCTTTTCTCTAGAATAAGACATGGTCTCTGCCTCCCAAGGCTGTAGGCAAAGTGGCTCTTTGCTCTGAAGGAAGACATCATCTGTAAGTTCCAAGGCTATTTGCTTTACAAACATGTGAGAAGGTAATCCAAAGGGCAATTTGTGCCTCATTCACAAGACATGCAAAATATGAGAAAACCATGGGAAATTGTTCCCAAATAGATAGTAACTCAAAAATTCTCCATGTCAAGAGAGAAAATTAAAAATTGAATCTGGAGAGACCCCAGCGCAAAAACCCAAAGGTTTCTAATACTTACATTAAAGTGATACAAAGGCAGATAAATGGATAACTGAGTAGGTGGTAAGAGGCAAGACGAAGCAAGAAATTTTGAATGTCAAGAGAGAAGAATAAAGAGAGAGTATTGAGCAGATAATTTGGTTTGAAGTATCAAAGTGATTGCTATTTTTTTATTGTTGTTCAAATAGAGTTGTTGCCTTTTTCCGGCCACCACTTTCCCCACCCCACCCACGCCCACCTCCCACCCTCCATCTTCCCCTGTTTGGCTTTGTCCATGGGTCCTTTATACATATGTTTCCTGACATCTGCTGCATTCTTTTTGAAGCTTAGGGTATGGTTCCCATAATGTATCGTACAAAAGTCTAACTGATTACTCAGCTGCCATCCCACTGTTCCTAGTTTTAAATTATAGTTCTAATAAAAAATAAAAATAAGAAATAAAATAAAATGTAGCTCTAATTCTATCACTCACTTCACCATAAAGCTGAAACTTCTTGTTAACCCTTGCGGTCTTTCTTATTTCAAGGGGCATCTTTCTCTAAACCTACCATTCATTAACAACTGAAATAAGTTTATATTTAGTGTCAAATTTAGTTCCCATAAGTTGCAACATTTTCTGATTTTTTTACATTTATGACCCAATGGGGATACCTAATCAACATTCAACTAACAAAGATTATAAAAGCAGAAATGAATTAATGAAATGTCAGTGTTCCACTTCCTTTGAACATACCGAAGTTGGACCATCCTTGGCCAGTCAGCCAACTAGTTTCACTGTCAAGACAAAAAAATATTGAAGACAAATGAGGTAAGGTAGTAGGAGAAGAGACAGACTATAGTTACTTTAGTTACCTCTGTTTTCCACCCTTATTCATAAATTACAAAGGTTCTTTAACATTCCATGAGTAGGGTACTGTAAGACTATTCTGTCTTATTGGCAGCAACTATTCCTGGCTTCCCCCTACAACGCAGGCCTAACTCGATTTATCAATATATAGGCCCGACTCCTATTAATCTAATGGCTAAACTTTCTTTTTACTATAGCCTAAAAGCTCTTTTTCAAAAATCCCTCTAATGATTGAATTAAATCCTTGTCCAACCATATGTATACATTTTAAGTGGTTGGCTTAGTTCCATCTTCATGAGGAAGAAAGAAAAATTGGGTGTAAAACAAAGTTGAAAGGCTGAAAAAGTAGAAAAATTGGCCATAACCAATGAAAGTAGCCAACATTTGTTCTTCAGTTTCATTAAATTCTACTGTATATTCTCTAAAAGCAATTTGGATCTGCTTCACTATATTGACAATATAGAAGAGGTTTTTACTTACCATGAACCAAGGAACTGAAGCTTTCTTTAATTCTTGAGGGTAAATTCTAATGAAGTCTTGTTTTCTACTTCACCATTCTCCATGTGTTGGATATCCTGTTCCCCCTGAATATATGTTGGAAATGAAAGTACAATTAACTCTTTACTCACTACACAAAATTGTTTTTCATCTAAAGGACAATCACCATGCATTCCAATTAGCTTCTAATATGCAGAGGCAGTAGAATTTAAAACATTTCCCAGTCTCCCTTGCAGTTAGGAATCTTTATATAGTTTAGGTACTACCAATCACATAGACAATACTTTAGTTTAAATTATCAAGGGGATGGAGACAGAATACAACATGTTTGTTTGTGGCAATTACTCATGGTTAGAAGTTTGAAGGTTTTGAATCAGTTGTGGTTTCTTGATGCAACAAGAATCTTCTAAATCAGCAGCTTCTGGCGGAAAGAATGGAAGATTGTATGTAGCAAGAAAGGTCTGGAGCAGAAAGGTCTGGTGGAAGCTTCTGCTTCTAAATTTATAAAACATGATGGTAGCAAGGGCAACTTCAGTGGCTTAGTTTTATAATATGGTTTTGAAATTGCATCATTGAATTATCGCAGCTTCACTGCTGGTTTCTTTCTTGATATTAACTCATGTACAGCCATAAAGCTAAATGAGGTAAATGAAAGCATTGTTTCAAAATAAATTATAATTATACAAATTTCATAATGTCCAGAAATTTCAGAATTATGAAATAAAGGCAAAATAACCATGTATGTAGTCATAAAAAACTCACTATCATTAGATATTTAGAATATTTCCTCTAGTCTTTTTTCTTTATTTGAAGTTTCTATTTTACAGCTATGATTATATTGTAGAAACTATTTTATAAACCATCTTTTTCAGAAAACAGTAAGAATTTATCATGTAACTTAAATTTCAAAAACTATGTTTAATTCCTGTGTAATACTTTATAAAAGGGAATGTTTCTTTCTACTTACTATACTTTATACAGTAAGTGGAGCAATTTTCCAAAACACTCATGATATTTTGAAACATCCTTCACTCTTCCCCACAAAGATGGAACAAATTACCTGACTTTTTTCCTCATTTATTCATATATTTATTGCTTTAGCCAGTAGACACATTTCAAGCATCTGTGCAACATAGCAAACTGTTTCATGTGCTGAGGATGGAGCAATAAAGAAAATGGGAAAAACTCCTAATCTTATATTGTTGGCATTTAGGGTAGGGTTTGGGGATGGTAAGGCAGAAAATACATGAAACAAATAAGTAAAATATGATAGGTTAGATGATGTCAAATGCCAAAGTGAAAATAAAGCAGGTAGAAGGGATAGGAAACTCCTGGAATTGCCATTTCAGATGAGGCAGCTGGATTTATTTCCTAAGGCTGCCATAAGGAGTGCCCCAAATCAGATGGCTTGAAACTACAGAAATTAATTGTCTCTTAGTTCAATGGCTGGAAGTCTGAAATCAAGGCATCAGCAGGGTCAAGTTTCTTCTGAAATCTGTAAGGAAATTCTTTCTTTCCTCTTCCTGATTTCTGGTGGTTTGCCTGAAGTCTTTGGTATTCCTTGACATTACACTGCAATCTCTGCCTTTGTCATCAAACATCTCTGTGTTCACATGGTAAGAACACCAGTCATATTGGATCAGGGGCCACCCTACTCCAGTATGACCTAATTTTAACTAATTACATCTACAATGTCCATATTTCCAAATCAGATCACATTCTGAGTTACTGGGTATTAGGACTTTTTTTTTTTTTCCCCCGAGAGGACACCATTCAACCCATAACAATAGCCAAGAGTGATCTTATAAAGAAAAGTGACATTTGAATAATAACCAGAAAAAAAGTGAGAGGATGATCCATGGGGATATGTTGGAGGGAAGATTTCCAGGCAGACACAATAGGAAATGCAAAAGTCCTGAAGAAGAAGCATTCCTGGTATGTTCAAAAAGCAACAAAGTGGACCAGGTGACTAAAAATGGTGAGAAAAAATAGACAGTAGTAGGACACCAACCAGGTCAGGGAGCTAACAGTGGCTAAGGTGGTCTGCCTTTCAGGTCATGGTAAGAACTTTAGCTTTTACCATGAAATAAATAAGACATTGAGAGATTTTATATAGATGAACAATATGATCTAACAGAGTCACAATGGTGACAATGGATTGAAAAGTGCAAGACGGATGAAAAGAGTGCAGATAGGACATAACATTAGTATGTCTGGTGAGAGATGATTTTGCATGGCCAGGATGTTAGCAGTGGAGAAGGTGAGTGGTGGTCAGATTCTGAATACATGCTGTTGCTAAAGATGCAATAGAAAATGGTGAATTGATGATGCTGGAGAGAGACATCCTAGGCTAGAAAAGAGGATGGCATTTAGCACACAAGTAGAAAGATTATTAATCTTGTTCCAAGAGCATGGTTGCTCAGTGACTGCCCTTGGTCTACAATAAAGGTAATCTATCAAAGATCAAAAGAGTAGTTTCTCCTTCTCTCCTTGCAAGCCACTGGGTCTGCCATAACAAAATACCATAGACTGGGTGGCTTAAAAAACACAAATTTATTTCTCACAGTTCTGAGAGCTGGAGAGTCTAAGAACGAGATATTGGCAAAGGCAGGCTTTATTCTGAGGTCTCTTTTGGCTTGTTGGCAGCACAACCATGTCCTGTGCCCTCACAAGACCTCTTCTTTGTGCATGAGGGGAGGTGTGGAGTGGAGCACTGACTCTCTGGTCCCTGGAGTCTTCTTATATGGACACTGATCCTATCGATCAAGGCCATACCTTTAGAGTTTTATTTAACTGCTTGAGAAGGACTTATGTCAAAATATAGCTATACTGGGAGTTAGAGCTTCAACATATAAATTTGGAGGGGGGAACTTTACGTACACGGACACTTTCAGCTTGTTGCTCAATTGGTCCAGAGTTCAGGAGGGAAGACAGTGTTGTTGAACCCTCTCTAAGTCCCAATATATTTCAGTGCATGGAGGTACCAAGTTAGCTATTTCTCCATTAATGGGAATTTTTGTGTTTTTCAAATCTTCATTCATTTATCAAAGTTTTATAATTTTCCAAACATATATTCTGTACAACTTCTTGTTGAATTTGATTCTCAGAGTTGTGGAAGGTTAAGGTGCTATTATTAATTTTTTAATATTTTCTAGCTAGTTTCTGCTTTTTAATAAAAAAGCTATTATTTATTATACTGGATATAAAGTCTTTACTGAATTTTCCTTTTGTGTCTATTTTCTTCTATTAAATTACTTTTATATAAGTATACATTAATATACTTTATAAGTAATAATGCTTTTTTCCACTCATTTCCCAAATATATACATATTTCATATATATATACACTCATTTTTATTTAAGTCTAATCATTTCCTTCAAAATCTGCCTCCCCCAAAAGGATTTTAAAAATAGTGGTAATATTATCAATCATTAAATATTTCTGATTTTATTGGGAATGCTTTTAAAGTTGTACTGTTAAATATGATGATAGCTATATCTTCAGTAGAAGTTGTTTGAATATTTTCAAGTGCCTTTCAGGGTCTCTTGAAAAGACTGGTTTAATGTATTCCATCTACTGACTGAATATGTAATATTAGTCTATATCTTGGCAACATACCATCCTTGGTTGCCTGGGCTTCTCCTAGATCACATATGGTGGTGAGCTAGGTTAATAAAACATAAAGTTTATGCAATAAAACTCATATTAAAGTCACTTCCATACTTAGACATTTCACTATTTTGAAAAACATCATGGCTATTTTCAATTCTATGTTTATGAGAAGTCTTTCACACATTGGGCATGTAAACACAAAAATTCAAAACTGCACTAAGTAATTATATTGGAAAGACTTGCCATGAAAAATGTTGCTCTTAACATCACTTTTGTGCATGGTCTTTGACAAATATCTAAATGAATCTATGTACAAGAATAAGAGAAGTCAAATTATTGAACAGAAAGAGTCAAACAAATGGTATGAACAAAATAAATGAATGACTGAATTCTTTATTTTCCAAGACTGTTTAAATGCTTATATTAAAGAATGCATGTGAATGCCTTTTAAAGAATGAGGGGCATTTTTCTTTATTTACACATTCTCAAAAATGTGCAAAGATAAAGTTTTCTTGATCAAATCACAGGTATGCATTGACTAATCTCTTTAATTTTTTTTCATCTATGTAATTTAAGAAACCTAAAAATAATTTCCTTGTTTTGATACTGAGAAAAAACAATTGATGTCATGGTTTTTTATTTTATCAACAATTTGAGTTGTGACTTCTCAAGAAATAATTACCACCTTGAAGGGTTTAATTTATCTGTACATAACTGTTCAACAGCCAGAGTTGACTAATGCTTGGTAACAATGGAATCTAAATTCTTCAATAAAGTGTGTACACATCCAGCATGCCCTGAATACATTATCACTAACTAAAAATGCCATATGCAGTGCCAAGCTTCCCAATTTTTTTTTATTTTCAAGATATTAAATCTATAGAAAAGTTGAAATATTACTACAAGGAACACTTATGTATTCCTCATTTGTATTTTGCTTATCTCTTCCTCTTTTGTCGTTATTGTTTTTGGTGTTGTGCCATTTGACAGCTATCATGATACTGAAACACTACTTCAGCATACATATCCTAAAAAGAAGAGAATTACCTACATTACTATAATATCACTGCAATACTAAGAAAATCAGTATTATGCAATATGTGCCAAAATAAACCACACATTTCAATATTCCTAAAGGCAGTATTTTGTAATCTTTCTTTTCCTATCCAAGAATCAATCATTGCCTTTGGTGTTCTGTTTTAAATTAAAATGATGTATTGTCCTTTTCTATATTTGGATTGTTTTGTTTCATTTTGTTCATTTTTTTATTGCTTTTCATTTACAGTTGTCCCCATTTTCCCTCATTCCTCTCCCCTGCTCTACCCATCCCAACCCCACCTCCCACATTCAATCCTTCCCTCCCCCCATTGTCTTTGTCCATGGGTCCTTTATATATATTCGTTGATTTGTCCCTTCCCTTTCTTTCCCCTTCATCCACTCCCTTTCCCCTCTGGTTACTGTCAGTTTGTTTTTTATTTCCTTGTCTCTGGTTCGATTTTGCTTGTTTTGTTCATTAGATTCCACCTTCAAGTGAGATCATATGGTATTGTTCTTTCACAGCCTGGCTTATTTCACTTAGCATAATACTCTCCAGTTCCATCCATGCTGTTGCAAAGGGTAGGAGTTTCTTCTTTCTTTCTTCTGCATAGTATTCCATTGTGTAAATGTACTGCAGTTTTTTGACCCACTCATTTACTGGTGGGCACTAAAGCTTTTTCCAGCACTTGGGTAGTGCAAATAATGCTGCTATGAACATTGGAGTGAATAGGTTCATTTGAATTGGTGTTTCAGGATTCTTAGGGTATAATCCCAGTAGTGGAATCACTGGATCAAAAGGCAGTTCCACTTTTAGTTTTCTGAGGAAATTCCATACAGTTTTCCACAGTGGCTACACCAGTCTGCATTTCCACAAACAGTGCACTAGGGTTCCTTTTTCTCCACACCTCGCCAACACTTGTATATTTGCCAATGACACCTCAGACAAGGATTTGTTCTCCAGACTATATAAAGAACTCACATGACTCCACTCCAGGAAGATAAAAAATCCGATTAAAACAATGGGCAAAGGATCTGAATAGACACTTCCCTAGGAGGACATACAGAGGGCCCAGAGACATAAGAAAGGATGTTCAGCATCACTAGGCATCAGAGAGAAGCAAATTAAAACCATAATGAGATAGCACTTCTCACCTGTCAGGATGGCCATCATAAACAAATAAACAGACAAGTTTTGTTTTGTGTTTTATGACATTGTGTGGGGTTTGGTTTGGGTTTTTTTGTTAGCATCTAGGCTAATTGTTTGCAGAGTGCACCACATACTGGATTTGACTGCTCGCTTCTTCATAATTCAATTCATTTTTTGTATTTCAGCACAAATATTACATAAATGATATTATATACTCCTTATTGTACCATATCAAAAATTATGCTGTTTGATTACTTATTTACAGGTATGATCTATAGAAATCTTCATCCTAAAGTTGTAACATTTTCTTTGTATTTATTACAGTAAATTATCTGTTTGATGATACTTTGCCTCTCTACCAATACCTATTCCCTAAAAATCTTTGACCCCATAGTTTTAACATCCACTAGTCACCTTTTCCTGAATCAGTTATAGATAATGCCTATGTCAGTACAAAAAAAACTTTTTAGCATCCAAGAACAACCTACGTGCTGTATTTATATTTGTCTTCTTTGTAGCACCTTTTTGTACATTGTAATAATCACTTGGCCACCCACAAATTTATCACATTAAAACCATAAACCCACAAGAGGAGTTTGAAATATTTTGTTAGTTTTTTTATTTCAAAAAATTGGAAATACTCATGGATTTCTCTGAACACAGTATAGTCTATATAAAAGGTTATGACAGGCTAATAATGATTTTCTCTCTAACCATGGGAGGAAAAATAAACATAATGCTGTATCCCTTCCCCTTTCCAAGTGCATCTCCCTTTTTGGAGACAACATTTCCCCTTACTGTTCCAGTGGCTTCATCTGAGACATCATTGTATACATGACTATTTAATTAAACCAATTATCACAAAGTGATCCCAGGTTATCCATTACTGTCCATTCCTTAACTTTGTGGTGCTCAGAATTTACAGCCACTTGACAATTAAAACTCCTAATCAGTTATTAAAGCCTTTTATATCTGGTTTTCATTAGTTCATCATATTAAGCAATTCATTGCCTTGATTTTCACTTCAGTGAGCTATGTCATATTATGTGGTTAAACATGATGTTGATAGAGCATATGAAGGAAATGAATTAATACATCTGCGAAAATACTGCCAAGCAGAATATATTAACACATTTATTATCTCATGTGTATATCTGTCACTCACATGAGAGAAATATCAAAATAAAAAGAATGAGGTCTCTAAGCAGTTTTAAGGGTGAAGGGATGAAATAAAGCACAGGTTCTGCTTTCATTCACTGAAGCAGGGGTGCGGTCATCAAGTCTCACTGGAGACGTATTATTCAGTGGGCAGTTTGCTGGCATTACTGAAGTTCCCATTAACACCCCCATAGTTCGTTTTTATAGCATTTTACTATTTGAAGCCATTATTTCAGATTGGCACATAGTGTGTGTGTGTGTGTATGCGCACGTGTGTATTACACAAATGAATCCTTTTTATGCTTGCAATCATAAATGTGGACAATTTAGAAATTCATTAATTCTGAAGCATATACTTTCTTAAGGTTAATTAATGGGAACTTAGTGAACATATCAAAAACTGTACATGTTCAAAAAAATTAAAGAGGGAAGAATATAATGTCTATGTGATCTTCTAAATCTAAGTAAATATATATATATATATTTTTTTTACAAACAGTCAATTCTGAACATGACTTAAATGCTTTTGCTGATCCTTGGTTGTATCTGACAATATGTCTGGGTAATACCAAAAGCAGTAAGAACATAGAAACAAAGGTCAAGAAACAGCATCCTATGAAACAGCAGCCATATTCATTACCTTCTAATTTAAAAAAAAAAAAAATCTTCTTTAGGATGACTGGGTCTTCAAGTCAACAAAAACCTAGGCAACTTTCAAATATCCTAAGAGATAGATGTGTTATTTTTGTAAACCTCAAAAAGCTATGAACAGTTATACAACTACAGTGGCAGGCCCTCTACATTGCCTCACCAAATGTATGTTGCTTTCACGTTTTCCAATCAAGAATAAAAGGGCAATTTTTATGTCTGTTAATTAACTATTAAAACCAGCCCCTTCATTGATAAATGTTAAAGATTTTAAAGCCTATTTCTTTAACATCTTTAGAGTACAAGATTCTTGATGGAGGCCATTTTTGTCCATTTTTCTTTCTCTTTATCCCAGGCTGGTAAATGGTAGGTATTCAATAAACATTTTTTAAATGAGCACTTATTGTTGTTTTTCTTCTCCTGTTTAGATCCTCCTCTATTTGTTTCAGTATTGAACTAAAGTGTTCCACAAACCTTTCTGGCTGCTCTTCTCTATCTAACCACTCTTCATTAATAATCCCAGCAACTCCTATGGCTACTACCCCCAACTGCACTGAATCTCCAATCTTAATTTCTTATGCATGTTTTAATTCCTCCATTAAGTTAACTTTCTCACTTTACTTCCATGTTTTTCATGGATCTAAAACTTGGTATAACCATAAAGAGCCCTGGACTTGGAATTAGAAATTTTGGTGTTAAACCGTGGTTTTGCTAGCTGAAAATTCTGCACTACAACTAAATTACATTATCTGTCTGAGTCTCTGAAATTTAGTTTCTACTTCTATAAAATGGATATTAAAAATAACTCCCTAATCTGATAACTCCTTAACCGATATGTGAAACACTTTTTATAAACTCTAGAGCATCATACAAATGTAAGGTGCTATCTTTGCCATGATTATTTTTCATGCCAAGCTGTACAAATTTTTCTGTTGGTTTACAAGATCAGGTTTCTTACTGAACTTCCAGCTTGAGTGGGAGAAATAGGAGACTGCAACAAATCTCCTAATTCATACTCTGCATCTGTTCTTTCTCTAATTCAGCCTTCCTCAGATTACTTTTTCTAGAGCAAAATTCAGATTGGTTCATTCCTTATGGAAAATCTTTCATGCCTCCCCTTTTGCTATTTCACAGTCCAAACTCCTTTGCATTACATTCAAAAGCACACCCTACCTTACTTATCTTATTCCTTTGATTCCTCTTCCTATTCATTATTCTCTTTTCAAATTTTGTTCTGTATATGAGTCACCAACTTATCCTCTTTCTAGACACTTTGTACATTATTTCTATCACCTTGAATGTCATTCCTCTTTAAGGTATTCAGATCCTGTCTTTTGAAGCCCAAAACACATGGTGTGTTAATTCTGCTCTCCTGAGGAACAGATTCCAAAATTTGATTAAATATGCAGAAGATATTTTTGCAACAAATTCTTGTGAAAACTGAAACAAAGGAGAAGAAGGCAAGAACATACCAATCTGCAAGAAGTGAAGGAAAGGTAAAAGGAAGGAATGTGAGGTAGTAACGGAATCATGCAATGCAAGTCTGTGAAAGTTCAGCCAAGTCAAAGTGAAATCCTCAATTCAAATCTCTCACTGGAGCAACTGTACTTCGCAAAAGAATGAACCAGAATTAGCACTGTCATCAGACTCAGTCATGGGCTGGTGAGAGCTGGTGACAAGAGAGGCCCTCAGTGGTGGGGCCAGAGGGTCGGCTACTAGAACTCAGGGTCAGCCATTCTCCTCTCAGCATGAGATCTGAGTGGTGTAGTTTCATGGCCACCACACACCTCTGTGACGTTTTCACTCATCATCAACCGAACCATCAAAACACTTTACCTCTGAAACTCTCAGGAAACTTATTTCTTTCAGTCTCAAATTTAATTATACATATCATAGCTTTCCTACTAGATTATGAGCTCCTTTGGAAATACACCATTTCTTTTCTATATATTCTAAAGTGTAGTTTGCATTTTGAAATACAATTGCTGGCTAGGTAGCCTGACAAAGATGCTCCAAGGAATTAAAACTGTATGTGAGGGGAATAAAACAAAATATCATACTATGTTTTGGTTATCTATTGATATATTATGAATTACTCTAAAGCAGTAGGTTAAAATAATGGAAAATTATTAGTATTAATGATTATGTGGGTTGGAGCACTGTCCTTTGCTCTATGTTGATGAAGTTCAGGACATGCCACCCCAAAATACGCTGCTTTGGCATATTAATTATTTTGAGCTGAAAACACTCGAGAAATAGCAGCAGCTGCAGGAAAGGCCCTCAGGCCTACCCTTTTCTACCCAAAACAGGTTATAATACTTCCCATGAGAAAGGTGATCTTCCTGTATGTCACCTGAAACTGGGAGTTCATGCTGCATAGAGTCTCTATAAACTTACTAAAAAACCCTTCCTTCTACTAGTTTTGCGTCCTCCAATATATTGCTTACTCACTTCCCCATAATTTACTGTCCCTTTCTCAAGCTCCTTTTGTTACAGAGCAAACAGAAGGTTCTCGAGACTGGCAAAACACTTCCAAAGTCTCACTTTCTCGAACCTGAGGGGTCAGTCTTCCACGGGCAATTAAGATCCCAGACGAGCCCCCCAAAAAAACTGTTACCGAGCAACAGAAAAGGTCCGTTATTGTCCGCCGCCTTATGGAAAGATGTCTCTCAAAGCCAGAGATTTGTGAAAAGGAAAGGAAATGTTTATTTAATACTATACAGAGTTAAAGTAGGAACCTAACATCTCCATTGAAATATCAAAGTCCTTTAGGATACCCAGACACCCACAGTGCTTCCTATCTCCTTCTGCCCTAAGTCAGGGTACTGTACTTGCAAGGAAGAGAAGCACACGTCTGGGATCCAGACTCTTGACACCATCAGCTGTGTCGTCGTCCAGGCAGGATCTCTAATTAATCCAAAGCCATGTGGCACCTTCTCATGGCCTACTGGCAAGAGTTCTTTCACCCTTCTTCCAGGAAGTCTCTCCTGCTCCCAGGCCACGCAGCCAAAGGAAGCACCCCAAAGCCGCGTGGTCCTTCTTCTACCAACGCTGTGGGGAAGGGGTCCCCACTGTGGCAAAGCCTCGTGGCTCTCCCTCTTCACCAAAGCTGCAGGGGTCTGCACTCTGGTGAAAACATGTGGAATCTCTCCCTCTGGCAAAGCTGCGAGAGGGTCTCCACTCGGGCAAAGCCTAGTGGCAATTCTGTGCTAAAGCCACATGGTGATTTTCCCTCATGGAGCTGAGCGTCCTGCTCTCCCATGAAACCGATCTCCCCCCAAATGGCTGCCACGCCTGGGTTTAAATCCCCATGCCAATCCTCCTCTGCAGCCCTATTTCCAACTCCTACAATCGGTTACACCTGCCAGCATTCCTGTATGTTTCCAAGGTTATTGGGATGCCATCATGAGTCTGGGCAGGTGTGTCCCATTTTCTGGAGCCAATCTTCTCCAAGCTCCCACACAGGTGCTTTAACTTAGGGTTCCTCCCCCAGTCATGTCCTTGGGGAAGTCCCCATCCCCCCTGGCTCAGGGCCTGGCCACAGCTGTTTAACATATCTAAGCTACCAGCCAAAGGCTATAGATATGTTAAAGGACCATGCCATGGATTAGCAGCTCTGCATGTCCCTGCTCCATGTGTCCCTTCCCCCAACTCATACCTGTGGGGGAAGGGGTGAGGACATCTTATATGTCCCTCTAATATTTCCTGGACACCCTGAGTTCTGGGCCCCATTCCAAATCCCTTTTTGGGGCCCCCCTCTTGGCTGCACCCTGTTACACTTTGTCTTGTCATTTCTTCACAGATTCATTATTTCTTTGTCTAAAAAGTATCAAAGCTTTCTTCTCAGGTAGTTTCTTCAGTGTTGGAGAATTTTTTCTTCCCTACAATGTGGGAAGAGTCCCACATTGTGTGACCAGCAGAGTCCTCCTGTTGTGACTGAAGATGAGAATAAATGCACAGGTGACAGCAATCCAGTGGAGAAAAAGGAAATGGCACTGCTGGTCTCTCAAGAGGAGAGCGCCATAACCCTTGCCTAGACAGGCTTTTATTGTTTTTCTCTGGTTTTATATCAAAGAAGGATTTATTATTTATTACACAGAATATTATTGTCTATATTTTAGGTATAATTAAGGAAATGAAAATAACATGCAAAGGGCAACTGCAGTGAGTGGATTAGCTCTATCCTTGGGAAAATTCACACAGGCTTTGGGAATTACCTTGGAGATAGACAATACACATTTGTTGTTTTAGACCAGGGTGATGGAGTTTCAGCAAGAGTAAGCCATAACAGTCTGTATGCATTTTCTAGGCCTGATTCCCATGGGAAAACTCAGTTTGAAGGTCTGGCTCCTGCCCACCACCTCACTTCTGTAAGTTTCCCATACAGAGCTGAGTCACATTTGCCAAACCAAACCAAACGGGTCCCCTACACTGCAGTGCAGCACCAGGTAGGCCTCTGAACAAAAGGGGTCCAAATGGCTTCATTCACATGCTTGACAGTTTGGACCACAGCCAAGGGCACCAGTTCTCCTTCATGTGAACCACTCCACATGGCTACTTGGCATTCCTCATATATTGTGGTATCTGGAATCCATGAGGAATATTTCAAGAATATATTAGATGAATGTCTAATATAAATGTTGTAATAGCCAGAGATAGGTATATGGGCATGCCCGGAGTTGATATGGGAGAGGACTCACAAGGACGTGACTATCAAGGGGCATGTGTCACTGGAGCCTCCCCCAAGTTTAGTCTCACACAGACCACTGAAACGATACATGGACAAGTGGTCCATCAAAACTATATTTCTGAAGTAACTGGGTCAATACAATGAAAGAGAGATAAAGTAGGAATAGAGATAGAAGACTTTGAAAAATATTTTTAAAAAGAGGATAAGCTATATGATGTCAAAAGCCACTATTGTTTTATTACATATAGCATTTTTAAATTGTAAAACTAATTTTGCATGTCTGTGACATAAATCTTAGTCAAGAGGGCTTAAACAAAGAACATGCTTGTTTGGGAAATGTAAACATAGAGTTTTGTCAATTTTTTATTGATTGGCCCTCACACACACATGCACACACATAAGGGTTGTTCTTTGAGAATCTCATGCTACATAATAACATGCAGACAATTCTTTCCTATGTAGACTGTATTTCATTAAAAATTATAAGGAATAGGGATAGCATTAAAATCCAGAATACAGTGAAAAGCAGAAAGAGAAAATATGAGAGAAATTAACATGAGCAATTTTAAAGTTGTAGTGTCTTTGTACAATTTCATCCCTAAGAGTGCTCAGCAAAACACAGCAACTATATAATTAACCAAATAGAGTGGAGAATAAATGAAGGTAAACTTTTGTCAAATGATCCTGGTGTTTAAATCAGCAGAGTTTCAAGCCTTAGGCATATTGTCCCAAAGGAATTCTCTATACCCTTAGGTGCCTGAAGTTAGTAATGAAAAGCTGGGGGCTATTTCCTAAATTTAGAAACATGATATATAAACTAAAGAAGAAAAACAAATCACCAAGATATTTTGCTTTTGCCTGGTGTTCTGTCAAGCCAGTATAATAGCTTTGGCTTTTATTTAAGGATCAGAAGCTGTTAGAATTTGCTTGTCTTTGATTACTGTGAAATGGAGAAATATTTTTAGCTACAGGAGGTGAATTGTGTCTACAGATTCTAAAATCATGCTTGATTTATAGCAGGCCACCAGCAGTATTTGTTTAATAAATAAATGACTGTAAATTAATCTGGTGATTTGGTATAGAAAAAATCTTCAAACACAAGATTCATGAGGGAAAAAATACAAATAATGTTTATTGTTGGGAAGATAGGAAGTTTTATATCATCTACATACTGAAATATCTCACACAATATCTGTAGAGATGGATTTGAAATATCCTCAACCACATTATTGCTAAAGAAATAGAATTGCAACACCTCTGCCTGTATACATGGAGACTTGATCATTGAAGGGTATTTTAGGTGTGAGAATGTACATGTCCTTTTTCCTTAGGAGACTGAATTTCTTAATAACGTAATTCCTTAAATTTTAAAATAGCCCTTTCTAAGGCTTTGATAATTCTTTTGAGATAATATTCTATAGTATCTTTGAAAGAGAGGGTTACTATCTTAGTGTCCTTGTCATATAGGTTGAAGGATCAGTCACTTATTCTTCTTTGCACAACTGTCAGAAACCCCAGATATTTAAAATACTAAAAAGCAACACATCTGTAATTTTTATTGCTCATTTTGCAAATACCACTCAGTTTAACAAACATATTAACTCAAAATGTATGTATTTGAAGTATTGCTATATATCAGATACTAGTAATAAAACATAAAAATCTAGTTATGTAGATTGGCATAAATCTACTTATGCCAGTATACCTATGTGATAAAAATATGCTTGACTGAACACATAAATTCTAATTTTGAGGTGACATGCAAAATACATAGTATGTACATTTTTCTCAGTTAAATTGTGTAGACAAACAGAATGTAACCAAAATATTTCTTCTGATACTTAACATAATTATAAAATATTTAATTGTTTAAATATATTGTGATATTTATTCTATATTATGTGAGTACCCAAAACAGCTGTTGGTAACATAACAGTTCATAGGTTAAATAATACTATGAATTTAAAAACTGCAATTATATATGTTACCTAGAGGCAACTGCTAATGTATAAAATAGATTTCAAAATTATGCATAGTATGAATTAGTTTAAGTCTTAAGTATATGATAATATATTGATCCTTTAATATTTTATGTGCAATTTTTAGAGATATAAAAATTGTAAAATGAAAAAAAACATGTACATGATTCAAGGACATATCCTTGAAACACCTTAAACATTTTTGCAAAAATCTGTGTGAAAATGTTTGCAGGCTCAGGCATGAACCCTTCTGATAAATAAGTCTGTTCATTAAACATGTAATATTAACTCTAGTAGAACATGATTACACATAATTAGATCCTCTTAACAGCATAAGCTATGAATAATCCTTGTTATTTCTTTTCAAATTGTTAAAGCATTTGAAAGATTAGCTATTTTGATGGGTTATTTTCAAGTTTCGAGTTTTATTTTTAGTATTAGAACTAAATATTATTGGGAAGGCAAGCTACCTAAATGAAAATCACTTCTTATCTGTGAAGAACATTTACCAAACTGATAAACCAGTTTTACTGTAAGGGATAATTATTTTTATGTCAACTAGAATTATTTAATTTGATTAGCTATTAGAGTACAGACTTATTAAAATAAATATATATACCAAATGGAAATACAACACCTGTGAATGTTAACATATTTGTAAACTGTTTTTAAGTAATTTATTAGAGGTACTGATAATGTCGTTGAAGTTAAATTGGGTTTTAGCAATAGGAGTTCCAGTTCCAGACAAAATGGAACAGACTCCTTTCACAACAATTTCTTCTACTAAATACAAGTAACCACTATGGACATAGTAGAGCAGAAAACAATAAGAGTCTGAAAGGTGGGAAGAGGAAAGCAGATCTTGTTTTTTGAGGAATGGGTCATCTTTTTGCTTTCCCTATATTCCAGACTGGGGGCTGGAGAAACTGGCAACTGGGAAATGTGGACCAACACCAACCAAACAAGTAAATAAATAAAGCGCAAGAAGAAACTGTTCTCTCTAGCCAAAGAATCAGGAAAAGAGCAACTTGGAAGAATAGAAAAGTTTTTCAGCCAATGGAAGAAAAAGGAAGGTTCTCACCACCTCATCCACCTCTTACTTCTCTCCTACCTCCTTGTAGCACCCACCCCAAATGTTATCAGAAGCCGAGTAGAGAGCCTGATTACCAGCCCTGCAAAGTGTTAGCAAGTAGCACTACACTACTCAAATTACACCAGTGTTAGCAGAGGCTAAATAGAGAGCCTAGACCAGCCCAGCCTACAGACAGGAGGGACTCCCTCCCCTGCCAACTAGAGTTTTGCAGGAGAGGGCTAGCAAAAGGGACCTTTAAATCCTATATATTTAGCCCTGAGCTGACTTCAGAATGTAGCCCACATAAGAAACTGAAAGGATTTTGCATGGCAAAATATTTGAGAGCCATACTACTGTTTGAAAACCACTGCCTAGCCTCTGGGTACCACACACCAAAAGCAGAGCAGAATAGCACTGCAAAGACTGAAAACTAAACAGAATCTGTTGCTAAACCTAAACAAGGTGATTGCCTTCTGAAAAAGAAAGTTTAAATAGGATTCAAAGTCTAATAACATAACTCACCAAATGTTCAGGATACATTTGAAAATCTCTCATCATATCAACAACCAGATATATAACAACTGGAATAAGAAAAAACAATTAGTAAGCATTAACCCTAATGCAAAATCACCTCAAGAGATCAGTGTACTCATCCAAAACTGCTTTAACAAGCAATTACAAACACTCTTGAAACAAGGGGGAAAATACAGAATTTTCACAAAGAAGAATGGTAAAATAATAAAACCAAATGGAAATTATAGAATGGAAAAACACAAAAACCAAAATAAAAAATCTCATTGAATGTACTCCATAAGCAGAATAGAGATGACAGAAGAAAGATTAATAAATTTGAAAACCAATCAATAATAATTTCCTGATCAGAAAGCATAAAGAAAATAGAAAATTAAAAATAAACAAAAATTCAAAGACATATAGACAATTAAAAGGACAGAAAACTAGTGTCATTAAATCCCACGTGGAGATAAGGAAACCTGTCAGTCTCAAAAAATATATTTAAAATAATGGCCAACTTCCAACCAAGATGGAGGCATAGACAGCTACACTTTGCCTACTAACAAAACCAAAGAAGAACAACAACAAATTAAAAATAAAACAATAATCACAACAGCCAGAAAAACTGAACTGTATGGAAGTCTGACTACCAAGGAGTTGAAGAAGAAACATTCATCCAGACCAGTGGGAGGGGTGGAGGTGGGCAGCTCAGGTAGAGAGGACATAGTGCAAGGTGGCAGCTGAAGGGATGGGAGAGGCATCGGCTGGTGGAGCATTTGGTCGCAATTTCTGTGCAGATAAACCAGGAGGATCAACTGGGCAGTGAGACAAACCACGCAACCCAGGGTTCCAGTGTGGGGAAATAAAACCCCAAAATCTCTGACTGAAAAAAACTGTGGGGGTTGAGGCAGCAGGAGAAATTCCCAGCTTCACAGGAGAGTTTGTGGGAGAGACCCACAGGGTCCTAGAACATACACAAACCCACCCAACCGGGAATTAGCACCAGAAGGGCCCAATTTGCTTGTGAGGAGTGAATGAAGTGACTGTAAGCTGGCCTAGAGCTGAGCAAATGGCACTGTTTCCTCTTAGACCCCCTCCCCCACACACAGCACACAATGTAGCAATGTGAGTTGCCCCACACTGGCAAATACCTAAAGCCATGCCCTTTACTATGTAACAGGTGTGCTGAGACTAAATAAATAAATAAATAAATAAATAAATAAATAAATAAATGGCCCAAATGAACAGATCAAAGCTCCAGAAAAAATACAACTAAGTGATGAAGAGATAACCAACCTATCAGATACAGAGTTCAAAACACTGGTAATCAGGATGCTCACAGAAATGTCTGAGTATGGTTATAAAATATAGGAAGAAGTGAAGGCTATGGAAAGGGAAATAAAGGGAATCAATAGTGAAGGGAAGGAAACTGGGACTCAAATCAAAAATTTGGAACAAAAGGAAGAAATAAACATTCAATCAGAACAAAATGAAGAAACAGTAATTTTTTAAAAAGAGAGGAGATTCAGGAACCTCCAGAACAACTTTAAACATTCCAACAGCTGAATCATAGGGGTGCCAGGAAGAGAAGAGGAAGAGCAAAAAATTGAAAACTTATTTTAAAAATTAATGAAAGAAAACTTCCCTAATCTGGTAAAAGAAATAGACTTCCAGGAAGTCCAGGAAGCTCAGAGAATCCCAAAGAAGTGGGACCCAAAGAAACATACACCAAGGCACATCATAATTACATTACCCAAGATTAAAGACAAAGAGAGAATCTTTAAAGCAGCAAGAGAAACAGAGACAGTTACTTACAAAGTAGTTCCCATAGGACTACCAGGATTTCTCAAAAGAAACCTTACAGGCAAGAAGGGGCTGGAAAGAAGTATCCCAAGCCATGAAAGACAAGGACCTACATCCAAGATTGCTCTATCCAGCAAAGCTTTCATTTAGAATGGAAGGGCAGATAAAATGCTTCCCATATAAAATCAAGTTAAAGGAGTTCATCATCACCAAGCCCTTATTATATGAAATGTTAAAGGAGCTTATCTAAGAAAAAGAAGAAGATCAAAACTATGAACAGTAAAATGACAACAAACTTACAACTGTTAACAACCAAACCTAAAAAAACAAAAACAAACTAAGAAAACAAAGAGAATAGGAATGGATTCACAGAAATGGAGATCACAGGGAGGATTATGGTAAAGGTGAGGGGAGAGAATGAGAGAAAAGGTATAGGGAATAAGAAGCATAAATGGTAGGTACAAAATAGGGGTAGGTTAAGAATAGTATGGGAAATGGAGAAGCCAAAGAACTTACATGTATGACCCATGGACATGATCTAAGATGGGGGAATGATGGTGGGATGAGGTGTACAGGGCAAAGGGGAATAAAGGGTAGAAAAGAATGGGACAACTGTAATACCATAATCAATAAAATATATTCAAATAAATAAATAAAGATAAATAACTAAATAAAAATAAAATCTTAAAAAAAAAAACAAAAAACATAAAATAAAATAATGGCCAATGACTTTCCAAAATTGGCAAGAGGTGCAAATCTTCATATTCAAGAAAATGAATGAATATCAAAATGTATAAATGCATGGGAATCCACACCAAAATACTTCATAATCAGATTTCTGAAAATTAAAGATGAAGAAAAATTTCCTGAACAAAACTAGTACAATATGACACATTACCTATAGGGGCAACAAACGAAATGACAGTGAACTTCTCATCTGAAACTTTGAAAACCAAAAGAAATTGGTAAAACATGTTTCAATGCTGAAATCAAAGATCTTCAACAAAGAAGAAATTTCTATTTAACCCATGATTAAAGGGGGAATTAAAACATTTTCAGATGATGCTAACTATGATAATTTACTGCCAGTAGACCAAATTAAATGGATGGGCTAATGGAAGTTCTTCAGTCAGAAAGAAAATAATAACAGAGGGAAAGTTGGAACATCAGGGAAGGAGAAAACACAAGAATGGGTTAAAGTAGGGGTTTATATAAGAGACTGTTCTCATTTTGATTTTTTCAAATTAAAGCCTTTTGAAGACTTAGAACTGTACTTTCTACTACTCTAGTCATATGACACTATCAATTACTTGCAATGTACTCTGAATGTAGATGTGCCATATATATAAAGTACACCTTAAATTTCAAATGCATAGTACAAAAATGAAAATTATAATATGAAGATTTTTGGTTGATTGTATGCTGAACTGGTAATATTTTAGATATATTAGATTAATTAAAATAAGTTATTAAGTTGAAATTAATATGATCATATTCCTTTTTATAGTGTGGCTAGTAGATAATTTTAAACTACATATGTTGCTCCTATTGGTGGTTTTCATAGCATCTCTATTGGGCGGTGCTAACTTAAAGGGTTTAACATTTCATTTCATGAAAAACTACTAGAAGATGCCTTTCATCAAGAAGATTTTGAAACTAATAGGATCCAATAAAATGCAAACTCATGGTAAAGTATATTGTTTTAAAGAATTCTTGATACAAAATTTTAGAAGAATACAGTTTTAGGAGAGTGTGATAGGGACTGTTTACTAGGCATGTAAATTTTTCTAACTTAGCTGTCTTATTCAGGAGAAAGAGGTGTTGAGTAAAGAACAAGAGTTCTTTAAAAAATATTTGGTAAAGATTTTGTATTAAAAATTTTAAGATAACCTCCAAAAAAGGAATTATATTCTGAGCATCCAGCCATTCAAGGGAACAAAAGGTGGAAGCAGGGTGGGGAAGGAGGGAATGCAGAAAGCTTCCTCAAATCAAAAGAAGAGAAAGACAGACGGAAAAGAAAGGGAAAGGATTACAAGCAGAAATTATAAAATGAGATGTTAAAAGTTAATATAAGTAGAAAAGAGATGAAACATAAACCTGTCTATTAAAAGATGGAGGATTTCAGATAAGAAAAAGGACCAATAATTATGCAAAAACATTCCAACATCACTTTATCAAATGAATGCAAATGGACAAATCAACGAAATACTATTTTTACCTATTAAATTGAAAAAAAGTGTAGTCAAGTTTATCAAAAGTGGACTTTCTCAAAGAGTACTGGTGAGAATATAAATTATCTTTTTTAGAAAATAAAGCTTGGCAAAAAGATGCTCATTACACCGTAAAACATAAAATCAGATTTTTATATGAATGCCTTGTAATGGGAAATGGTTAAATAATTGAAAGTATATCTATATTATTAACTATTGTAGAGTCATTAAAGTCATGTTTTCAGATAACATGTAGCAGGATGGAAAATGCTTAGAATTTAAAAAGTAAGTAAAAGATGACACACAATTGAATCACAAAATTATTAAGAAAACTATACATTTCATTAAATACAGTTTATTTTTAAAGCTAATATAATACAACATTAAAATAAAAGTATTTTTCTTTAGTTTCTGCTGAGGGCAAAGAAAATAGAAATTACATTCCAAAATGAAGTGTGAGGCCATATTGTAGAACTTGTGAGAGGAGGCTGTAGAGAACCATTTGTTTTCATCCTTCTCATTCACATAAAGAAAGGAACTGACAGTAGCCAGAAGGGAGGTGGGAGGGGCTCATGGGAGGAAAGGAGGAAGGGTTGTCAAGGAACATGTTGAAAGAACACATGGACAAAGCCAAAGGGAGGTAGGATCGAGGGTGGGAAGTGGGGATATCTCAGGTTGAGAGAGTTGGGGATGAAGATAACTCTACATGAAAACCAATAAAATTTTTTTAATAAAGTAAAAAAAGGAAGTAGAAAATTAGAAAAGTGTGCTAAAGCCTCTGATGTGCTCCCGTGCATGGAGTCCATCTATCCTTTTCTGTGAAGAAGAAGAATGAGTGAACTTCTCCTTTCACATCAATTAAAAAGAGAGGGCAATAATGAAACTACTCAAGGGATTTAATATTTGTCTCTTGCAGTTGGTGTGCCTGGCAAACAGATGTCAGAATGAGTCTGAGAAATCTGAGGACGAGTGAATCTCTCTGACAGGTTAATCTGCCCAGGCAAGAGGCAGTGCTTCTGCATTGGAATCTGCCTGTCTCCTCAAGATTGTCCTTACAAAGTATTATGAGGGGACCAAACATAGGCCTTACATGAGAGATAGCCTGGTGGGCTTGTCCTGATTTTGCTGAGGAATGCCACCCAGAGGGCCAATGAGACCCTAAAAGGGAGAGAAAATGTAGCTGATAGTGGAACACTGAGAACCTGAGAGAAAAGGTAACCAAGATAAAGCAACCATCACCTGGTCAAGGGAACTGCAGTTGAAAACTCACATGAGCCAGTGGATCATGCAGATCCCTCTCCAAAGAACCCAAGAGAGTATGAAATGAAGGAAAAGTTAGTTTTAAATATCTCCATGCCCAATGACCACATTCCAGCTCTAAAAAGTATTACTAAAAAAATGTATCTGACTTCTCCCTTGTCTTCCTTCTCCTGCACATCCCCCTTCAGGGGTTCAGACATTGGGATTGACAAGATGAAGAAGGAGGGGCACAAGCCTCAGTCAGTCAGGAAAAGAGAAGAGAGCATTCCTCTCTGCTACTATTTGCCCAGCCTACAAGCAGGCATGATCTAGAAAAGTGCCTGGAATGAAGATGCAATGTTGAATATTACAGTGGACTGAAAATATTAATTACCTCTTGAAGAAGATTCCATCATCTGAAAGGGACTAGACAAGGCTGGGGACTTGCCCTAAATTCCATCCAGGAAAAGAACTAGTCTAGGAGGAGAATTAGTCAACAGAATAAATGAAAAATGTCAGGAGGAGACAAGAATAAATATGATTTGTGATTATATCACACAAGACATGTTTAATCCACATGGCAGCTACATTAGGAAGAAAGAATAAAGACCAGAAGGAAATCCATCCTTATTCACAGTAGTATTTGGGGAGATAGTAATGGGATTTCTAGTGACTTTTTCTTTTCTTTCTTTTGATTTTTATACAATTAATATGATGTTTTTCTTATCCTGTAACAAAATGGGACGAATAGTGCATGGTTGCCTGGGCCCCCCAATTGTAATAAAAAGTCCATTTTTTAGTTAAATATATAAGTTTCTTTCAGAAAGGTAAGATTTTTTTAACTGAAGAGCTATTGCAATACTGGAAAAATTATTACATGTGTTTAAATTGCAGTTTATTTCTTAAAATATCAACATACTTCATTAAACATATCACTTTTTACTATTATATTTTTAGAAAATTTTAAGTTTCCCTAACAAGAAATGAATTATTCACAGTATGCTAAAGGAGTTCATTTTTAGTCTGTAGTTAATACAGTTGGGTCAGGAAACTTTGGTTTGGGCACTGGAGAAGGAGAGGTGATCACAACTGTGCAGAACTAATGCTTTCTAGGTTCTCACTCATGTCTCTAACTGCACTTAAAAATTGAAACACACACACACATAACCACACAATATCTGCATATTCTGTAATCTCTTTTTACTTCATAAAGTTATCACATATTTTTATAAATGTATGATATAAATAGATATATTATAACATCAACTATTATCTTTCAGTGAAAACTTTTCAATAGTTTCTGTGTTAGAAATCTTTAATTTGGGAGTATGCAATCCTGGGCCATCAAAATGACTTAAGTCCTTAGCTGTAATTTTTCTTATTTATAAAACTACCTAATTATTTGTCATAGGAGAGTTAGGATTTAATTAATCTCTTGATTCATGGAGAGTATAAAGTGCCAGATCAATATGAAATTTTTTTCACACGTTTCTGTCACCAGACATACAGAGCTGTACATTAATTTTTACTTAACTCTCATGAATTAAAATTGTAATGTAAATAAATATTAAAAGAGATGATCTGAAACTTTAGTGTCAGTAATTGTGGGGTTTGGGTTATAATGCACATACAACTGCATGTCTTAAGGGGAAGGATATCCAGACAAATTCTCTTTATCTTCTTCATGGGGCTTTTACAAGTCAGAAAGGATCTGGTTATTAAAAGAGAGAATTATTATGACTGAACTAGTAAAAAACAATTGAAAAATAAAATATAGCAAGTTGATATGCCTACATTGGCAAAACGAAAGAAATGTACTGTGTTACTGTGTATGTGTGTATATGTGGAGCAAGAAAGAGAGAGAAAGCTGAAGCGTGGTAGACAGGATGCCAAGACTCCTGTCCTCTGGTGCCAGCAAGCGGTATATGCATTCCTCTCGAGTGTTGGCAGGATTTATGGGTATGAAGGAGTAATCTCTTGTATAATTAGGTTACATTACATAAGACAAAGTTGTACTAGACTGGAAAGTTTGAAGAAATGAGTTTTAATGTGAGAGGCCCCCGTGGCCAGAACTTGAGGGCAGCGTCTGGGAACTGAGAGTGAGTCCTGGCTGACAGCAGTATCCGCACAGTGTATCCTTTCTTCAGGCTCTCGGAGAATCGGTTCCCTTATTTTTTCCAGCTTCTAGAGGCCACCCGCATTCCTCGGCCCTTTCTTCCACTTTCAAAGCCAGTAAGGGTGGGTCAAGTCTTCAGATTGAGTCTCTCTGACCTTATCTAACTCCCTGCTCCATATTTAAAAAAACTTTGTAATTACATTGGACCAAATCAAATAATCCAGGAAAAGCTCCCTCTCTTGTGATTAGCAACATTAATTCCATCTGCTACTTTAATTTTCCTTTGTCATGTAATATAACATATTCACACCTTCCAGAGATCAGAGTGTAGATATCCTTTGGGCACAATTATACTGTCTATGAAATATCTCAACAAAAAATTGGGATTAGAAGGATGAAAAAAGACAGCACAAATATTGAATTTTACGGGTTTATTGTAAAATCTTAATCACACTGCTAGTTTGAATATTTAGAAAATTTTCAAAGATACTGAAACATAAAACAAAATTAAATTTTTATCTTTATGTTCATTCTACTACAATTGTGTAGTTTTTAATAAGTTAAAACAATATAAATAAAAATCTGTTAAAACACAGTTTAACATAGATATAATGTATTTAAAATTCAACTGGTATTTACTTAAGTTTATTATCTTCCAATTGGTTGTGTAGTAGAACCAAAGGTTCTTAGTAATAGAACCAATTGGTTCTTAATAATAGAACCAAAAGCCTTTCCTTATTGCTTAGGGTAACCATGAACATTGTCAGGTTCATGTTTTATTAAAAGTTTTTTTTATTGAAAATTAATAAATGTTATTATGATATGACAAGTTTATTACTTAGACTCCTAAATAAAAAAAGCCAAATAAACTACTAATTTAGATGTTTTAAGGTAAAATATTTAGGATAAAAAGAATAGGAATAAAATATATGATTTTACTTCATTATTCCAAACACCTCCCTCAAAAAAAAATGCAAGTTTATCTGACTTAAAATTACATCTAAAATATTTATTATTTTACAAAACTATAAATATATTGTTTTCAGGTGGAAATTACTGTTCAGTCAACATTATTGAATACATATTTATGGTCACTGAGAAAACTTGGTTTGTTTCTCTGTCATTTTACCAATTTAACAATGCTCACAATATATCTAAACAAAAACCTGCTCTATTTCAAAGAGTGTACCATTATAAATATGTCCATGAAATGGGCAAATCAATCTTTTGTGAAATCAAATAGTACAGTGGAGATTTTTTGCTCTAAATAGTAAAAAGTGTCACCTTAAGGGGAAAAAAGTTCATTTAATCAGTTCAACAAATCCCTGTGACCCTAGTCAGGCAAACAAGAAACAAGTCCCAACATTTGAGGATATGCAAATGATAACTATTACCTAAAATCATATGAGACAAACGAAACTTCGATTGTGCACTCTGAACTAAGTTGGGGGGGGGGTAAATGTTATGTGATAAATTATAATTTAATATATACAAGTATTATTTTAGAAGGAGACAAATACATACACTAAGACTGACATGATTGTTATAATCAGTGTTCTAGTTTGCAAACTCTGATGAATGTGACAGTTTTTTGGTTGCATATATATATATATAGCTGCTTTTTAATTTATTTTTAATACTTGCAATATACCTTTTTGCTATATTAATGCAGATTTTAAATTTGAAAGTGCCTTAAGAGACTACATCTAAAGCTCTTTAAATTTACAGTTTGGCCAAGCTAACTAATAAAGTGGAGTTATATTTCTCAGAGTAATTGCTGCTAGAACCCTTTCTGTGTTCAACAACAATTGGGTTTTTGGGGAGCAGGTTAAAGGTAATAGAACCAGGAAGCCAGTGTCCCTGCTGCTACTTCCCCCTCTTTTAGAGTTCATGAATATATCAAGGAAGTTAAGGGCAAATATTCTCTTGAGATTCTCCTGTGTATAAATGAGTATTCAGTTCTGTAAAAATAAAGATAGTTGGCAAATTCTAAGTCAGGTAATACTTTTAAGAGCATCCAAGAAATTTAGTTATCCAGAAATCCAGAGTATTATTCTAGCCCTCTGTAAGTCTCAAACTTATATAATTACATCCCAACAATATGCAAATTTCTGTGGTTTAGAATTCTTAAGAATCCCCTGGGACAAATAGTAAAGTCATATTATATTGTACTATCTCTTATTTACCATGTTTCCATGTGTAGGAGTGGTTCCCCAATGACAATTTTCAATCCCAGTTAACATGAATAGAGTGCCATAAATTATGTATGTGCATTAACTGAAAAGTAGTACTAAAAAATGCCTAGCTCGTGGCTACTATACAGAATGGGTGTTGAATAAATACTGTGACTTTAACCCTGTGGAGATCACCGTCAAAGAAGTACAGCATAGGTCACATGTATCCGAGAGGAACAGTTATTACTGCATTGTTGAAATGCAAAAATAAAAAAAATCACTGCAAATTTGCATTGATTATATTTATATAGTAAAATACATAATTTTATTTATTTTAAGTTACAATCTAGAAATTATTAAACATAGAAATATAAAAGCATAAAGAATAAAATTTATCTTTTCAAATAATGGAACATGGCTATTGCTAAAAAATATAGCCAAAGCCTTTAACATTAATTAATCAGAATCTGCAATAGTTGACTTCTCAAAGCATTTGTAACAGTCATCGCAAAAAATATTGCTATGTTCAAGGTGCACTTTCCACAACACTTGGAAAAAAATTTTGATAAGTAGTGTTCCTCAGATACTATTTACTATCAAATATCATATACCCTTATGAAACACATGTTATAATCAAACTGAGGGCTTACACATTATAGCTTAATATTAGTCACATACAAATACATAGATAGCAGTGACCTTGAACCAATGTATTCCATATATGTAACAATATTTAAGAAAAGAATTTGTTTGTATTTCTCAGATCAGCTGCAACCTCCTTAAAAATGTACTACAATTCAGAACCACCTGAAATCTCGTTGAACAGAACTTCTACAATTAAAAATATAAAATAGTCACATCAAGACTGGTAGGAGAGTATAGACGTAAAAGGGGCTGATCCCACACCCACATGTGGCAGAATACAATCAGGAGAGATATCTCAGCTGTCTGGGCCTCCACTGAGGACCAAGGGTCTCAGCCCCACAGCAGGCCCTTCAGCTCAAGGATCCAAAGCCAGGAAGAGAAGTCTCCATAACTTCTGGCTATAAAAACCAGCTGAGATTGTGGCTGACTGAAGCAAAAAGCTCCAGGAGCCCCAGGCAGTCCCTCTTAAAGGGCCCACACATGGAGTTACTCAGACTCACTTGTTCTGAAGTACAGTGCTGGGGTAGCAGCTGGAAAGGCACCAGGGATATACTGGAGAAACTAAATTGTCTGACACCAGGTCAAGAGATGGAGAGGCAGCTTTCTGACAATTGAAAGTACTGAAAGACATCATTGTTCTTTTTCTGAACACTTTCCACAAAGAGCTGGCAGGTGAGTGCCATTTCTGAGTCTCCATCAACCTAGCTAAAACTGTTTGCCCCACTCTGGTGAGTCCCTGAGATCCTGCCATACCCAACTTTTGGACCCACCAAAGCTGTTTTCATTGGCTTTCCCATATAGGCAGCCTGTCTTGTCTTATACTTTAGACTTTCCTAAAATCTCTCAAAAAAGCAGGATCTAGCCTCCATATGCCCCATACCTCTCAGGCCAGGTACTAGTGGCAGCCAGCATTGGTTTGCAGCTACTTTTCTGCCGGTATCTTCAAGCCCAGCAAAAGTAGCAGTCACCTGCAGATGCTCTGTAGCTTATGCTGAATGGCTCTGGGCAGGGCACAGATGGTAAAGGATCTAGGCCTATACCTGCTAGGATGCCCAAGAGCTAGCACACCCAGTAGACAGCTTCAGACCACCTCAAAGCACCACCAAACCACCTCCACAAGCAACACACTCAAAGGATGGACTTAGCAGGCACCAGAGTCTCACTGAAGTAAGTCCTACTTTGTGGCCTCAGCCCCTACACAGCCAATCCTCCAGAATGATCTCAGCCACTCCTCAAAGCCCATGGCTTGAGAGTAAGTCCCTCCCATTGAGGTCCCAACAACAATCAAGTCTCAACTACAACAAGAAGGTGGACACAATCCACACAGGGCATACCTGGAGTGCCCAGGTGACAGTTAAGCTGTACCACCAATGGACCCCAAAGACACATACTAATTGAGGCCACTCTACCAGCCAAAGAGCTGTACTAGCTCTACCTAATATATAGAAACAAACCTAGGGAGGTAACCAAAATGAGGAGGCAAAGAAACATGTCCCAAATTAAATAACAGATCAAAACTCTAGAAAAAGAACTAAACAAAATGGAGACAAGTGATCTATCAGATGCAGAGACCAAAATACTGGTTATAAAAACATTCAATGAACTTAGGGGAAGAGTAGATGAACATAGTGAAAATTTCAACAAGGAGGTAGGAAACATAAAAACAAAGATAGAAAACATAAAAAAGGGACAATCAGAAATTAAGAACACATTAACTGAAATGAAGAACACATTACAAGGAATCAGTAGTCAAATAGAAAAAGTAGAGGATCAAATCAGAGATTCAGAGAAAAAGGAAACAGAAAACACCCAACCAAAACAGCAAAAATAATCCAAAAAGTGAGAATAGTATAAGGAACTTCTGGGACAACTTCAAGCATACCAATATTTGCATCATGGGAATGCTGGAAGAAGAAAGAAAGCAAGGAATTGAACACCTATGTGAAAAAATAGTGATGGAAACTTCCCTAATTTGAAGAAGGAACTAGACGTACAAGAGAGTTCCAAACAGGATGAACAAAAGAGGCCCACACCAAGGCACATCATAATTAAAATGCCAAAGTTTAAAGACAAAGAGAAAATTTTAAAAGCAACAAGACAAAAGTTGTTAGTTATTTATAAGGGGCTTCCCATAAGATTGGCAGCTGATTTCTCAACAGAAACTTTGCAAGAAGAAGGAACTGTCAAGTAATATTCAAAGTGATGAAAAGGAGGAACCTACTGTCAAGATTGCTCTACCCAGCAAAGCTATCAAAGCTAATCAAAAGACAGGTAAAAGCATCCTAGACATGAAAAAGCTGAAGGAGTTCACCACAAAACCAGTATTGCAAATGTTGTTAAAGGGTCTTCTTTAAGAAGAAGAAAAATATGAATAACATGAATACAGATATGAATAAAAAGCAATAAATACATATCTATCAATAATTACTTTAAATACAAATGGATTAAATACTCCAATCAAAAGACATAAAGGATGAATGAATAACAAAATAAGACACTCTCATATGCTGTTTATAGGAGACTCACTTCAGACTGAAAGATACAGACAGACTGAATGTAAAGGGACAGAAAAACATATTTTATGAAAATGGAAACAAACTAGCAAACAAAATGCTGAAGTAGGAATATTTACACCAGACAAATATAGACTTTAAAACAAAATAGTGTACAGAAATTCCACTTTGGGGTATTTTTATGATGATCAAAATAATAAATTAAGAAGACATATATATCCATATGTTCACTGCACCATTACTCACAATAGCCAAGGTATGGAAGCAACCTTAGTGTCCATTGAAGGATGAGTAGAAGTGGTGCATGTATGCAGTGGAATACAATTCAGCCATTGAAAAGAAGGAGATCTTGCCATCTGCAACAACATAGATCGGCAATAAAGGGTATTGTGCTGAGTGAAATAAGTCAAACAGAGGAAGACAAATACCGTATGATTTTACTTATATGTGAAGTCTAAAAAACAAATAAACAAACAAGCAGAACAGAAACAAACTCATGGATACAAAGAACATTTTGACAGTTGCTAGATGAGGGGGGCAATGAAGGATGGGTGAAAAAGGTGAAGGGATTAAGAAGTACAAATTGGTAGTTACAGAATAGTCATGAGGTTGTAAAGAACAGCATAGGAAATATAGTCATTAATATTGTAATAACTGTGTATGGTGTCAGATGGGTACTAAATTTATCAGGGTGATCACTTAGCAAGTTATATAATGTCTAATCATTGGGTTGTACACCTGAAACTAATATAATATAGTGTGTCAACTGTAACTGGAGGATAAAAAAGTATTTAAAGTAAAAAATGTACTACATATTTGATCATATATACCAAAAATATATATTGCTCCAACATACCTCACAATGACATGTGATTGGGCTAAAAATGCTTACCAAAAAATTTGTAACATCATAAAATATTAACAATATTACATAAATACTAAATGTTAGTTTTGGCCCTGGCTGGTGTGGCTTAGTGGATTGAGCACAGGCCTGCGAACCAAAGGATCGCGGTTCAATTCCCAGTCAGGGCACATGCCCGGGTTGCAGGCCAGTTCCCAGCAGGGGACACACAAGAGGCAGCCACACATTGATATTTCTCTCCCTCTCTCCTTCCCTTCCCCTCAAAATATAAAATAAATAATTTTTTTTTAAAAAAGAAAAGAAAAAAATAATGCTAGACTTGTTAAAAAAATAAATAAATGTTAGTTGTGGACTGAATTGTATCCTCTCCAAATTCACATGTTGAAGCCCTAAACTTCAATGTGACTCTATTTGGAGACAGGACTTAGAAGTAAGTAATAAAAGTTAAATAAAGACATAAGGATGGATGCTCTAATGGCATTAGTGTTCATATAAGAAGAGATGTCAGAGCGCTCTCTCTCTCTACCTCTCTCTTGCTCACTACACACTCAAAGAGAAGACCATGTGAGAACCCAGTGAAAAAGTAGCTGTTTTTTAAGAATACTCTCACCAGAAACTGAACCCTAATGGACCATGATCTAGGACATCCAGCCTCCAGAAATATGAAAATAAATGTCTATTGTGTAAGCTATCCAGCCAGTGGTATTTTGATTTGAAGCCCAAATGGATTCATACAGTGTTGCAACTCATTGCTTGGTTTTTAAGACTAAATATAGGAGGTATATCCAGAAGATATTCAGCCATGTACTGTGGAAATAGAAACATCGATTAAAGAAGATACAAGATACAAGAAACATTGTACAGAGGACATTGTACATTGTACATTGCCCCTTGGGACCTCACACAGTTCCAATTGCCATCAGCTGCCCTGTTGTATTTTCCTGAATCTCATTAACAGTCTGAAATCACTTCCCTTTCTGAGTTGGTTTTATTTTGAGGAAAAGCCAGAATCTCAGGATGCCAAATCTGGGCTGTAAGGGAACTGAGTCACCTCGGTGATTTGATGTTTCTTCAGAAAAACTGTATGAGACATGATACATTAGTGTACACATCATCATGATGAAGCTGCCAATCTCCAGTTGCCCATAGTTGCAGCCTTCTGAATCATCCAAATAGTTTCTGTAGAGGAATGTTCAAACTTAATGCAAAATTTGATGAAGATTCATTTCTCTACTTTCTCAGTCATTTTGAACACAACAGGCGCACAGTACACATGCTCACTCAATGGCATCTGACTAGTACAGTGAAGTCATCATTGTTCATACATAAACATTGCAGTCCACTCTCCTTGGCTGCCAGGTTACATCTATGTCACACAAACCATTCTCGTTATATTAACAGTAGTTGGATTTTTTCTGGACCAACCTCATATAGGTATATGCCTATTCAAATTTTGGCCCATTTTAATTTTTCTTCTTTTTAAGCCATTGTTAAATTCCATTTTGAACATTATGTTCATATCACCACTCTCTGGGCTTTTGCCTACCTGTTTCTTGGGATTTTCCATCATTTGTTATAACTTTAGAGATATCACTGTTTTTACAGATGCAACCCCAGCTCAGTTTCCCAAAGCAAGCTGTACAGCTTTTGCCAACAATGTCAGATACTTCCAGACTGTTCTTACAAAATCCCTTTCACTCAGCCATAGTCATCTTCCAGCTTCTCAGAAACTTTGTAAAATCAATAGACTATTATCTTGTGTGATTCCCTATGAGTTCCCTAGTGCTCAATAGGCATCATGGAACCTACATGATGATGTTGTCAATAAACAAAGGAGTATGCTTCTTCACCCTTGTCTTGCTATCTAGGTACTGATAGGCTCAGCCTATTCAACTCTGACTATACACTCACTTTATCCACAATGCTTACCCCCTTGAGGTCTCAAAACTTTGTGGCAAAGGTAGCATCAATGGGAACTATTTTCCAAAAGTGGCAGAAGTCAAGTTTCCTGCACTAGCATCCAGCGTTGATGATACTAGCCCTGGATGAGCAACAACATTCTGTGGTGTGTTTGGGCGTTGTTCAGAAATGCATAGCCTGCAAACCTAATTCTCTGTCTCACTCGAAAATTCTATGAGCTACTTACAATCTTTAGTAAATCATGCCTGAACCAACCAGAGTTGGTTTCCGTTGTTTTCAGTGAAGACCCTTGATTGACATTGCACTTTACCTCAGCAGCCAACTCTCCACTTTTAATAGATACTAAATAGGATCAGTGATCCAATAAAGGGTAAAAACTACAGTTTAAAGGAAAACAACTCTCTTGAGAAAATTGTGGTTCAAGTGTTCCTCCAATTAAATTAGGTTTTGAGATTTTGAATGTGAAACATTTAAGAAAGGAGCCTGTAGAGACATAATGCCAGCCGGTATTAAAATACTGCGATATCCTCTCTACTCTTACCAAATGACTTTATTCTTTTAATCATGAAACACATTAAAATTGTGAATAATCTTATTTTATATTCACATTTTTATTCCTTGTAAAACTCTTGTCCATGATGAATAACAATTGCTTTGTCTTAGATTTGACCCTGAATATAATTCAGAGTCCTATAGTATTTTGTGAAAACACAAAATACCAACATACATAAAGTTTTGTAATATAAATTAAGAGATGTCAAGCTAAGTCTTGATACTTACATCTTTAATCATTTACAAATGAGCTTGCATCAAATGATAGGGGGCACAGGAACATGATAAGCATTATGTAATTACCGTTCTCACAGATCTTAGTATGATATTACCAACTTCATTTTAATGCTGGTGCAACTAAAGGAAAGAAAAATCAAACATTAGTCCAAAGTCACACACATACACACACACACACACACACACACACACACACAGCCAGAAATCATGAATTGAAGCTCATGATGGGGAAAAGAGAAAAAAAAAAGAATGCCTTTCTCAATATCATCTTCAGTTAGTATGAGTGTATATAGGGGTGGAAATAAAAATTATCTGCTCTGACACTTGAATTGTATTCTTTTAAATTTTCTTCTTGCTGACTGAATTATGAGACTATTCAAAGCATGTCTATTTTGTAGTTAATTCTAAGCTTCCTGAGGTCACAAACTCTTACTGGGTTTAATCAACATCTTGCCCCATAAACTCATCTTCAATCCCTCCATGAAGAATAAAAATCAACAGATAGTCCAATAATATCCAGAGCTTCTGGTCTGCTTCATTGTCTTCTTGCTTCTTAATAGATAAGATAAGCTAGCCCACAAAACTAAAAGTCTTACTTAAGTGTGAGTTAAAGAGCTTGACTCAGTGTTTTTTTTGTGTGGTTAGATGATTTTTTCCTCTTCTTAAATTCACAACCACATAATCGCTTACATCTTCACTTTATTTTAACTTGTCTACCCCAATTTTTTTAAAAATGAACCCATTCACCTTGCAATATGTAAAAAAGAAAATGAGGTAGGAAAATATTTGTTTGTTTATTTTTTTTAAGGTCCTGATGCTTTACTTAAGAGCTGAAACAAATACAGAAAATACAGCAAGAAATTCCAGGATGATCATGTGTGTGCTTGAAGGGGTTGGATTTCAGGAAGAAAATTGAAGAATAGAACAGAGAAAATGGGTGATAGGAGGAACAGTTTGAGGCTAAGATTTTCTGGCAGTTTTCATTATGCTTACAAGTCAAAGGGAATTCTGATTAGGAGAACAAGGTCATTTTAACAATTTTAGTTTCATCTCAGAAAAGAGCAAAGAGAATTGCCTTGAGTATAAAATTGGACAAGAGTCCCTGTGTCTACTAAACGTGACAAACAGGAGAACACCCCAGAGGACAGGAAAACAGAAACAAAATATCAGGAACAAAACCCCAGGCCTCAGAGTTTGATGATCATGGGCAGTTGTGTGGTGGCAGGGAATGTGGAGAAGAGAAGAACATGGTGGTAGTTCACACACTCCACAAATTTCATAAGTAGGCATCAAAACTAGTTATCATTCCATTAATGGAATATTTTTGCTGTAAGTGGAGCTCATGGGTTTTGTTTTCTTTTGGTAAAATTCTGCAATATTTACACTACAGCAAAAAGAAATATAAGTGTGAATTAACCTTTTACAATGTCATGTAGCCAACTTTTAGAATATTAGTATTTCTTTTCTTCTTTGAAATTGGTCAATATAGGAGAATGGGTTGGAGGGAGATCAAGAGAACAAAATTACGATATGCGGACAACCCCAGAACTTTCAGAGTGTGCTATTCTAAACGAGATAAAGAAAAGGCATGTCAACTAAAGCACTTTAAAGACCCTTCTTACCATGCAGCTGTCTATCTCCTGAGACATTTCCATCACCTAACCATCTCAAATAGCCCCTGGGTTCCAGTGAATATCAACTGAAGAATATCATTTATTATGTTATAGTCTGAACTATGATTTATGAAGAGTGTTGTATCCTCTTCCTACACTCATCTTCTTGGACAAAAGACTTCTCTCCTTGAGGCTATTCCATTTAGTGATCACTCTCACATCATTTGTGACTGTCCATAATCAATCATATCCAGAATGGAGAAGTCAATCATCATTTAGTTCTTTGTGTTTCTTCTCATAATTGTACCTGGAATCTTTATACCTGTGTTAAGGCTCTGCAAGTCAGCATCAATGACTTGCTGTTTGGAAGGTCCTGCAGCCAATTGATTGCAGCAGAATCTGGCAACCTGTGACTGCAAAATCCAATCTCAGTGGGTAGAAAGAGCTATAAGCACACCAGCCACTTAAACCTTCAGAAATACATGTTGAGACAATGTCAGTTTTCCATGTTTTACATTTTAATTCACCTTTTTTATGATGCAAATGCCTTAATTTTTCCATACAGACAGAATGACTCTAGTCAGCTAATCTCAAATGTTCTTCAGTTCACTCTTATTAACTATGGGAAATGTGTATGCCCTTCGTGTGGGGTGATAAATGTACTTGAAGGTGCTTACTTCACAACCAATCCTGACAAGACATTGCAGCACTATATAGGAAAAAATAGCATGCCTTTGGGATCCTATAAATATTGTTTGAATCTCTGTCTGTATAGTTATGCAGAAGATCTTTCCTTCTCTGAGCCTCAGTGTCTTTAATATGGAGATGATATTCAATTTCCAGAATAGTGAGAATTCTGTGAGACAATATATTTGAAGTATGTACCTCATACTTTCTAAAGTATATTCTTATTTTTATTAATTATACATGTTTAAGAATTCATAGTTTCCTTAAGTGATATTCTAAAAAGTCAACTTTCCCAAAGCATTCTTGTTAAAAAAAAATAGCAGTTGTATAATAATGCAAATTATTTATAATTGCACATAGATGCATTTTTATGTGCATAAAACTACAAGGAAAGAAGTAAAAGAAGGAAAAGAAGTATGGAGAAGAAAGGGATATGACAATAGTACATGTGCAGACAGTATATATACATATGTAAATAATATGTATATACACATAAAGTATATTCATCTTTAGATATGCATATATGCATATAAATGTATATATGTATGACTATAAACTATACACATGTACATATATTAATGTGTATAATATACACAAGTTCTGTCCAGAAAGTATCCATCCATATAATATGTAGAATAGACACATTTATTGAAGAAGATACAAGAAACCTTGTACACAGGACAATGATGCCTCAGTTCCCTTCAAAGAAGGCACCTTGGGACCTCACACAGTTCCCCAAATCATCAGATGCCCTGTTGTATTTTCCTGAATCTTATTGATGGTCTGAAATCTGTTCCCTTTTTTGGGTGATTTTAGTTTTGGGAAAAGCCAGAAGTCACAGGGTGCCAAATCTGGACTGTAGGGGTACTAAGTCACCTGGGTGATTTGATGTTTCAACAAAAATCTGTGCACAAGGCACGATGCATGCATGCGTACGCTGTCATGATGAAGCTGCCAATCACCAGTTGCCCATAGCTGCAGCCTTCTGAATCATCTGAATAGTTTCTATGGAGGAATGCTCAAGCTTAATACAAAATTTGATGCAGACTCATTGCTGTACTCACTTGGTCATTTTGAATGTGACAGCCACTCTGTACATATGCTCACTCAATGGTGTCTACTGGCCCCATTGACAAGTACAGTGAAGTCATCATTGTTCTAGCATGTGCAGTCCAGTCCACTCTCCTTAGCTGCCAGTTTAAAACGATGTTGCGCAAACTATTCTCATTATGTTAAAAATGGATGGACTTTTCTGGACATAACTTGTATACATAAATGTTTATAAAAATAATAATATTTATAGTAATATGTATATAGAAATGTATGTACATGTGAACATATAAGTTTAAATATATATTCAGAATCTGACTTAATTATTAGCTAGCTGGGATCTATAAAATCTAAAAATTGAATAATTTTTAACTAATCAACCTGACTTCAAAATAGTCACTGATTTTATAAGTAACAACTAAGGAAATTGTATAATTTTAATGATAGAGAAACAAAATCACATAGCTCAAGAAAGTTTATAAGAAACTTTATATTACTAAAAGTGGTGTCAAAATATATATAAACACACATTTTTTTCTTGTAGTTTTAACATGTCTTATATTGGTGCAAAGCAAAATGGCAGTAACTTGAAAGTCAGTTTTAAATCCTCCCATTAGAACAGAACTCGTAAGATAATAAAACTATACAAATAATTAAAAATAACTACAAGCAAAATAAACAAAAATTAGGCAGCCAATTAATGAGATAGAGGGTAGAACAGCAACAAAGAAAAATCAACAAGACCAAAAGTTGGTTATCAAGTAGGTCAAGAAAATTATCAAACCTTAACTAAAAGAAAAAAATATTCAAAATAATAAAATTGGGAATTAAAGAGTACAACACTACTTTAATCTTATAGAAATAAAATTTATTATAATGAACACAATTAACAATTTTATGCCACCAAAATAGGTAATATAGGTAGCAAGGATATGTTCCTAAAAAGACACAAACTACCAGATTGACTCAAGAAGAAATGGAAAACATGAATCAACCTATGTGAAGTAAAAAGTATGAATAAATAATCAAAACATTTTTACTTCATAAAAATCCAAGGCCCTAATAGCTTCACAGGTTACTTTTACCAAACAATTAAGTAATAATGACCAATTCTTTAAAAACTCTTCCAAAAAGTAGATAAGGATAGAATACTTTCTACTTACTCTAGAAAGCTGGTATTTCCCTGATAACAAGACCTTACAAAATAACAAAAACTACAGAGCAATACCTTTTATGAATATAGACAGAGAAATTTTCAACAAAATATTGATAAACCAAATCCAAAAACATAAAAAGGCATTATGCACTTTTATCAACAGGGATTTAACCTTGGAATGCAAGATTGGTTTCATAAACAAAAATCATTAAACATAATACTTCATGTTAATAGAAAAACACATAATCATCTCAATAGACACAGGATTTATATTTGGCAAAATCTCACATAATTAAAAATACTCTACAAACAAGAAATAGAAGGGAACTTTCCCAACCTGATAAAAGGATCTAGGAAAACCTCAGAAACATCATTATACATTATGGTTTAAGAATAAATGCTTTAATCTCTAAAATCATGCAAAAAAAGATGTTTCTTCTCTCTTCTATTCAACATTTTATTGGAGGTTCTAACCTCCAAGACAATTAGGCAAGAAAAAGATATAAAAAATATCCATATTGGAATAGAAGAAATAAAACTATTTATATTTGCAGATGATGATCTCTATGTAGAAAATCCTATGGAATCTACTATAAATATGACTATTAGAACTGAGAAGTGATTCAGCAATGTTGCAGGATACAATATCAACACACAAAAACAATAAAAATCTAAAAAAGAAATTAATAAATAATTAGCAAAAACATCAAGTATGATTAAGTACTTGGAATAATTTTAACAAAATGAGGGAAGACTTTTACACTTAAAACTACAAACATGATTGAAAGAAATTAGAAAAAGAAAGAATATATAAAAAATTGAAAGAAATCCCATGTTGATGAATCAGAAGACTTACTGTTGTTAAATGACAGTATATTCCAAATTGGTCTAGAGATTGAACATAGTACTTATCAAAAGCTCAGCTGACACTTTTTGCAGAAATCGACAATCTGATCCTAAAATTATATGAAAATCCAAGAAACCTATAATAGCCAAAACAATCTTGAAAATAAAAAAGAACATGTCAGAGGACTAATGCATATCTTAATTCAAGTCTTAACTACAAAACTACATTAAGCAAGACAGACAGACAATACAAAGTAGAGCATAAGGATAGATATGACAGAATTGTGGGTCCAGAACTAAACACTTAGAAGTATGTCAAGACAATTCAATGAGGAGGGGCAGTCTTTTTAACAATAATGAATGCTGGAAGTATTGAATATGTACAATGCAAAATAATTAAGTTGGAAACCTTCTCTATACTTACATAATAATTAATTCAAAAATGTATCATATACCTAAATGTAGGTACATAACCTCTAAAACGTTTAGAATAAAACACAGGACTCAATCTTGATAGCCCTGGATTAAACAAATACTTCTCAGACACAATACCAAAAGCTCAAGTAATAAGGAAAAAATAGATAACTTGGACTTTATCAAAATTAAAACCTTTTGTGCTCTTAAGGCCACCATCAATAGAGTGAAAAGAGAACCTAGAAAATAGATGATATTTGGAAATCATTTAGTTAAGAAATGTGTGTTCAGAATATATTTTTAAAAACTCCTACAGCTCAGCAACAAAAAAAACAGTTCCTTGAAAAATGAGCAAAAGATTTAAACAGATATTTCTCTAAATTAAATATACAAATGAGAACATAAAAAGATGTTCAGCATCATTAGTCATTGGGGAAATGCAAATTAAAACCACATGCGATATCAATGCACACTCATTATGATGTCTATAATAAAAAAGACAGATAACAAGTGTTGACAAAAATTTGGAGAAATTGAAACCCTCATACAGTGTTGGTATGTAAAATCATAGTTATTTTAGTAGGCTTGACTATTCCTTAAAATATTAAACATAAACTTACTATATGACCTGGATATTTCACTCCTAGAGAAATAAAAATATCCATTCACACAAAAAATCTTGTAGAGTAGTATTTATAACAGTGTTATTCATAATGGCTACAAAGTAAAAACAAACTAAATGCTTATCACTGGTAAATGTACAAATAAAATGAGATATTTTCATACATGGAATATTATTCAGAAATAAAAATAAATGACCCACTGGCACATGCTACCACATGGATGGACCTTGAAAAACATTATGCTAACTGAAAGAAGGTGATCTCAAGAGAATACATATTATATGATTCCATTTACACAAAATGTTTAGAATAGGTAAATCTGTAATATTAGTAAGTAAATAGCAATTGTTTACTGGGAGAGTGGGGGAGTTAGAGCAAATGAGAAGTGACTACTAATAGGTCTATTTGGGGGGTGATAAAACTGTTCTAAAATTGATCAAGTGCTCCTTGCAAAACTCTGTGAATATGCCATAACCCACTAAATTATACATTGTAAATGGGTAAATTGTGTTGTATGTGAAATAAGACTGTTGAAAAGAAAAACCCACAGGCAACTGCTACAGCAAAATCAATGACAGATTATCCCTAGAATTATGAAATACTCAGTACAAAGGTGAGGCCAAGGTGCAACTGCTGAAATCTCTACAGGTAACTACAATCATGCTGGGAGACCCCCAAAGAGGCAAAGAGACTCCCAATGGCCCAGAGAGTCAGCAACTCCATGAAGTGAACTGTCAACAAGTATTCACTCACAAATAAGTCTTCTATCAGCATTCAGAATTTATCAGGGCAATTGAGAACATCCACTGAAACTATGTAGGTTCCAGTTGACAGGTGAATAAAGGAGACATATGTGGTTAGTACATGGCAGCCTGGCCCCTGAAAGAGAAACCACTGGAAGAGAAACTTAATTGAGCAGGAAGGAGACACTGGGGCAAAGGAAAAGCAAGTTCCAGATAAGACTAATGAGAGGAGCAGACACCATTGATCCGAGAAGACACAAGTCTATATACTTGAACAACTAGAGTTAACATTAGAGGAAGAAATACTGGGATGTGAAGCTGGACAAATATCCCTCCTCTACTAAGAGAACAGAAAAGCCAATAATAGATGCACTGGTATCTTCTATACCCTGCTCTATAGACCGGAGCAGAAACTCTGCATACAATTTGCCCACTGGAATTCCATTAAGTTCTATCAATAGTAGGAGTTACTATAGTAGGACTTAAAAGTAGAGCAAGGGAAAATGAATGCATTCTTTTCCTGCCTTCATACCATTCCTAATAGTAATGCCCTTGCCAGGACATTTCACCGTAGCAGAAGAACTTGGTTCCAGCCTCCAACTGCCTTGAGCATTGCTAGAACTACTCCATTGCCCCCATTTGCCATTAGCCTTGGCAGTTAGGCCTCACACAGGAAATTCTGAATTACAGCTATGTGATGCTTTTATTTAAGCTTCTATATATTGATAATCTCACTCCTCCCCTGTGTTTCACCAGTTATTATCATGTTACCCCAGTGTTTCCTGCTTGCTCATTCAGACATTGAACAATTGTGTAATCAGTTCATGTAATTCAATTTCCACTGTCAAAATGCCAAGTTGGGTTGTTCTATTGCTGTATAGAACCCAACTGAGAAGATTCTTTGGTTGGTTGGCAATGTTTTTTATGGCAGGCTAGATTCCATGCCAATGTGAAAGAGAATCCTAGCAACCCATAGCATCCAGAGGCATCATGATAAGTTAAATTATGAGCAGCTGTTTGTGACTAAGAGTCTGTTAAGTACCTTGGCAGATAGAGTGATTGTTGCACTTTACAACTATAAAGTGGTGATAATGGTAACTTTAAGAGCTGTGAGGATGGAGGACTATTTCTTATTGCATCTACAAAAAGATCACGAAGAATCAGACAGCTTCCATGGCAGACCTAATGGAATCATTTATTCCTTATAGCCTTGGAGTCAAGCCTGCTAAAAATAAGATCCAACATTTAACTGCATAATTTTAAGAAGTAAAATGTAAGTTGAACTTATAGATTCACTAACTGGAAGAGCATTTATTGGGAAAGATTGAAACCCTGAGATTGGAATGGAAACACATGGGTGAATTTGAATAATGCTGAGAATCCTGAACCTAGTAGTTTTCCTTTACCAGCAAAAGCTTGCCCTCCTCCCACATCTGAGAAAACTAGCTCTGCCTTGCTTGAACACCAGTTATAAACTTAGTGTGGCAGTAGCATGCTGTGCACCTCAAGACCCACCCAAACTATCCATTATTGCCTGTAGTCTATATTTGGTGTCATATCTCAGCAGGCTTGAGGAAAACAAGAATGAAGTCTAACAAAGAATAGTTTCTACCTAAAAAAAAA